>JAXISO010000255.1:0-58519 GCA_036785465.1 Colletotrichum agaves
CTGTCCCAAAGATGGCAAAGGCCCGGGGGGGGGGTTTCGCGTCTCCGCACATTCCATTCGTTCTTCGCCGTCGGGGCTTGACCTGCTATACACGGAAGGCTTTGCAGGGACACGTCGATGCTGACTGGAAACAAGTTACTTTTTTTTTCCCGATCCGCGGCATCATGGTACTTGTGCCAACTTTTGAAGTTTAGGCAAGTTGCTATGAAGATACCCGACGAGCTTGCGCAGCGATAAAGAGTGAGGCCTATTCTTGGGGGGCGGGGTTTTTTGTATACTGCCTTCCGCATCAGATCTCATCGTTATTGCCGATCAAAGATGGAGAGGAAACCCGAGTCCTAGGAAATGTTCATATTCGGATGGTAGCGGGCTCGGCTGTTACGAAGACGCCGAGAATGGAAGCGTCTTCCGGTAAAAAGGACCTTCCGGATTCCCGGCATCGTACCATGGAGTCGAACACACGCCTTATAGAAGCGCAGGCATGTTTTGTCCAACGTGATTTTGGGACACAGAATGAGCTTGTTCAAAGCACCATAAAAAAGAAACCCCTATTTAGCGAGAAGAATAACAATGTGTTGTTGCTGGCCCCGTTTCGACCAGAACTTCCTCCACCTTCGGGAAGCTCCGAGAACAGGATGCGGGAAGAGTCACGATGGTTAGAGAGGCTTCACACCCAGGAGGAGCGTTGAGGTTTGATGAAATCACGGAGGAATTCCTCGGCATCTGAAATGCGCAGGACAATTTCGAGTATCTGCCCTCTTGCGGTGCCAGCGGGCTGGTGCGGGGTTGAAGGATGTGGAAGCGCGAACAACAACGATCACAGCATCACCGAGCGAAGCCGGAATGTGGAGTGATGGAGAGTCTTGGTCCTGTTCTTCCGCTTACACTTCCCAAAAGTGACCGAAACTACGGCAGAGGGCGTACCTCACTCCGATATGTGTGCACCGCAAGACGGCCGTCGCTGACCAACGCAGATTTCATGTTCCGGTCCCGCGCACGACCCCGGGGCATGCCGCCGCCGACGGTCGCGCAGGTGTGCAGGCGCGAATCCGCCGAGGGACGACGGGTTTCGCTCTGCGAGAGGGCGTCGAGGGGCGCACGGGTTGGAGACGAGGTTGATGGTTGTACCCCCGGCGCTCTGCACCTTTTCCCGGACTTCTCCCGGATGGAACGCCTTCCAGAGATTTCATTTTAATGTTCTCGACAGCTGGGCGCGGCAGTTTTGGCGGGATGTGAAGGGTGGAGGACATTTGGGCTGCGTTGGCTGATAGCCTGTTCGCGACTGTCGTTTATTCGGTCCTGGGCTTTCTTGGATGGCATGACAAGACGGACGTTGCATCATGCATGATGCCCAGCATGAGAACATGGTTTCGGGCGAGACACATGCCCGCCTGGAGCTTCTGTCCGAAACATGAGGACGTAGGAGGCCCATTTTACCCATTCTGCTAGCAGTTTGAGGCGCTCTGAGCAGATAGATGGTATATATTCGACCAAGGAGATTTTCGTGTCATTGCGTGATCTATGCTCTTGGTGACCTTACGGCCACAGTTCGCCCGAGACCCCAAAACTCCGTACAATATGCCATTGCCCGACGAAAACAGACTCCTAAGCTCCGAGCCCCCAACTCAAATTCTGCCAGAGCCTTCACCAGCTTGACTCATCTTGAAATTGCCAGAACCGGTCTCTATGATGTCTTCTGTCGCTTGGGATCGAAGCCGACCCCGCCATTAGCATTTCCTACAAGAACGCTATTCGATACATCAGCCAGAGCGGGCCTGCCCGTCCCGGCGTCCTGCTGAAGAGGCCGCTTCATCGTCGGTGGACGGTACGAGCCGCGGTTGGCCAAGGGACTACCTGGGCCGCCCGGTGCACCTATGCGTCTGGTCTGGTTGAACTGCGGGTTGGGCGCGGGACCGGCGCCTGACGGTCTAACAGGCGTAAACCCCGAGCCCTTCGACTGCGCCGCATCGGCCTGCGTGGATGAGGGCGGAATGTGTTGGCCGGTGCGTGACAGAGGCTTGGAAGTGTTATGGTCTATCCCGGGGGTCTTCCGTATGGATGGGCTCTCTGCTTTGGGATTGAAGGCTTGTTGCCCGGCTGGCATCATCAGAGGAGCGTCAGTGTTGGTCCCCTGCAGAGCAGAATCGGGGATTTGCTGTACCGCACGTGCGGAGAAGAAGGCTACTGGTTCGGCGGAGTTGACACCGCCTGGAGTTGTCATGTTGCCATTGGCCGGCGGGGCCGACGGCGCGGATGGAGCTGTCGGATTCGTGGGAGCGCGAGGTTGATTCGGTGGCTGTGGGCGGTTTCCGTAGGCTGCTTGGGGCTGAGGGCGTGACTGTGCATGGTTTGGCGTCTGCGGAGGTCGCCCTAGGTTTCCTGCTGAAGTGCTTCTACCTAGTTGTCGATTGGTCTGCATGTGCTGGGGAACCGGTGGAGCGGAAGCAACGCTGGCGGCTCGTTCGTTTGAGGCGCCATTTGCAGCTGTTGGAAGGGCCACCTCATCCGGGTGATCACCCTCGACAACAGCAAAGTCCGCCTCATCAAAGTCTGGTTCAGGTCAGCCATCATTATCAATACTCAAGTCCAGTGAGGCAGCCTACCTTCCAGGAGGTCCTCAAGCGAGTCTGCCGTCGTTTCCTGCTTAATGACCGGCGGTGGGGGTAACGCCTTTTCCTCCTTCTTCACGGCGAAATCCGAATGGCGGTGCAGCTCGGTCTCGTTGAACTTGGTCGGAGCGACCTTCATCTTGGTCACCTTGGAGAGGTAGTCCTTATCGTAAATGCAGTTGCCCAGCACGTTGCCAAAATTCCTCAACGCCCTCTTCAACGCGTCTGTTGTTCCCTCCTTCTTTGCCTTCTCAAAAGCAGCCGCCTTGCCCTTGCAGTTCTCGATATGCCCATAGCCGATGTCTTCATGGTAGGTGCCGTCGCGCAGGGTGACACGCATGATGACCGAGAGCCCCAAGCTGATCTTCATTGTCTGAGGATGCTCGTCGACGAAGTCCACCTGGATGTTCTGGATGGAAGAAGACCAGCCGTTGAAGCCGAAGACTTCGTTCGCGAGGGCGATGCATTTCTCGGCGGCGATGTAGTGGACTTTCTGTCCCGAGGGACCGGCGCGTGCAGAGATGTATTCGGGACCGAGCTGCTTCTCGAGACGACTTTGGAGTGTCGCGATTTCTTGCGCCGTGTACTCGCTCATTCGCTTCTGGGGTTCCTCGAACGGGTTCTCCCAGGCGCTGTGCTGGTCGCCCGGGCTGCGGTACCATCAATGTTAGTTGAGAGGGACGCGATGAGGAACACCAATAACATACGCGGGCATCCTGTTGAGCGTTCTATGAAGTGGAAGCGGTGCTCTGCGGCGCAGTTTCACAACAAAACACACTGAGGTCTCGGAAGTTGGAGGAGTGGTGACGAGTACCGTTAGCAAGGTGCTCGCTGCGTGAGTACTGTGGGCGTCCAGCTGAGGCGCGTTGTGTTGGCCACCGTCATCGACGCGTCGAGGGCGATGTGAACGGGCGTCCACGTGACCTTCAATTGATTAGATAAGGCGCTGGGGCCTGGAACCTCCCCCCCGTCGAGATGCTCCCGTCCTCAGGCCTGAGGCGGGAAAGGTACTTAATCGGTACGGTACCTGAGAGTTCGCCTGGCGCCTGTCGTCCGAACAGTGAACCATTGGAGAAGGGAGGCACCCGTGGACCTCCACAAACCTACCTCACCTTACCCCGCCATAGCTTCCTGGATTACCCTTGGCGAAGCGGCTCATCTCGTTATCGGCGACACCCAATTGCTCGAGTTCCTTACGGTGAGCGAGAGACGTGCATCCTTTTTATGTATGCTCATCAGTTTCAGGCCTCCAGCGCACGAACCACAAGGAATGAGCACCGGCAAGTTCTTATTTCATTCCATCTTCAGGACGCTCTCGTCTGCGGGAAATAAAAATTTAAGGAAACCGAAAACAAAAAGAAGGCGTCCTAGGAGCTCATTCTCTCAGCTCACCCGGCCTCGTGTTACAGGCTATTGATGATCAGGCAGCGCACGGAGGGAGGGGTTGCATCAGAAAAGGCCGTTGAACCCCGGAAAGCGAACTTTGGGGCAAACCATCGAATGCAAGTGTTGTGGAAGGATGTTGCATGCACTTGAATACCATGTCGTGGGAAAGTTGGCTGCATGTAGCCAAACTCGCCGATGGTCATTATTATGGGTTGACGGTCATTGTGTGATCTCGTATCACCGGATGTGTAGGCAGTTGAAACTGATGCGTCCTTGGTCTGCACAAACAGGGCGACCAAACAGCGGCAGGCACACGTACGGTTAGTTGCATGGAATTAACGTGCTAATACTCTTAATTCCCATGCTGTCTTGACATACCTTAGTAAGTGACAAGGTGGTCAACCGTCCTACTGCTATGAAAGACCCCTCCGTGCTGCACGACTCGAAGGCCATACCCATCGCAAGAAACTGGTGCACCCTCTCGCGCAATCAATACCTACCCTTTGGAGCGAACCCCACGAGGGACGATGATCATCCTTGTGTTTGATTGAAATGAACTCTCCCAAGCGGGCGGGTTTGTGGTTGCTTGCTGTCCCAAATGCTTCCTCCTCTCTCCGTTGACGCTTGAAAAGCAGAACTACCTACATCTGAAATATGTGACTCGATTTCCTGTCAAACCCTTCGTGTCAGCAAGGAGAGGGCGGCGACACTTTCGTAAAGCCCCAATCCCTTACGTGGGATGACTCCGCGACAAGCGACAGGAAAGAGATAACATAGATAAAAAAAAAGAGACAAAGACGCCGCCCAACCCCTACCAGGCCCTTGTGACATGAACTGTCCGCGGAAACCCAAAAGTCTATGCCCATTGCCGCCCCATGCTGAATGAAAGAGAGAAAAATTGAAAATGATGAAGCCGTCGTTATAGTCGTCGTGATATGTCCAGTGAAGCGATCGACCACGGGTCGATGTAGTTGCGTTTCGTGGTTGTAATCCGCCATTATTATTCCATCTCTATGCCCAGAGTGCCAGGTTTCTACCACGGTCCAACCCGCACAGGCGCCCCGTATGTTCCTGACATGAGTTGATTGAGAATCGAGTTCGGGTCCGAGGCGGGGTTTGCGGGTTGGCTATTAGACGAGTTGTTTGCCATCCAGCTCACTCCTGCCGCCATCGCATTCATGGCAGTGCCCATGCGCCCGCCGGAGATCTCGTGGTGTTTAGCCAGAACCTGGTCCCATCCGCCGTTGTGCAGGCTAAGTCCTCCTCCGCGCTTGGCGGCTTCATTGATGACCAGAGCCCAAGCCTTGGAGATCTCGTCGTATGCAGTCTCCTTATGGTGGCGGTATTGCTGGGGCTCCCAGTCGGGGAGCTGATGAATGATTTTTGTGGCGCCGTCGAGATATTGCAGTGAGAGGGTGGTTTGACTTTCGTTGGGGGGTAAGTACTGCGGAGTGAAGTCGAGGAGGGCATCGATCAGAGCCGTCATGGGAGCCTTGACACGATAGTAGGTGTAGTCTGGGCTTGTCTCGCCGTACGGTATGGATGCCTTCATCTTCTCCTGATACTCCCGCAGAACGCCGTGAGCAGCTTCGACTGTCGGTCGGGGAGCGCTGGTGACGACCTCGTGGCCGATTTCGGGATGGCGTTCGCAGATTCGCTCGAGAACGGTTCGCAACTGGGTAGGATCCAAGGTCTCGAGAAGCCGAGGCAGAGTAAGAGGGCGGCCGACCAGTTCGTTGGAGCGGACCTTTTTCGACGGTCGGGTAAGTTGTCGTGACGAAGCGGAAGGGGAGCTTCGGGGAGAGAGGGACATCTCATCGCCATCATCGTCGGCCTTGCGCTTGCGGCTGCTAGCCATGTTGTGAAATGGGCTCACTGTTTTAGGATTAGCGTCGGGATGCACGGCGAGGCCTTGGCCATCTTTGAAGCGCAAGGGAAAAGGACTCAAACTGAAGGGGGAAATGCTCACAAGAACGAGAGGGGGAAATACGGTTGGTTTCGTGGGGATGTTGGAAGAGAGGCGGCTGCGGCGAGAGCAATACATTCATATTTAGAATGATTGCGAATGATGGATAGGTCGGCTGTTGGTGGGAGAAGTGCCTGGGGCTTTAAGTCCAGATGACGACGACGGTTGCGACCAAACAAGCGACGACGACAACAGTCCAGGAAAGACCAGAAAATAAATTTGCTTTGATTGAATGCAGCGAGGTGGCAATGCTGAGAAGGCCACGGAATATGGCGTGGTTGATTGAATCAAGTCGTGATTGTGAAGGGTGAGGGGAACGAAGGAGGATTTGTTTGGGGGGCAAAGAAGGAGAGGCGAGAGGGTCTGGAAAGCGTGAGAGAGAAATGGAGGAGAAGGGGAAAAAAGGCCCTTTGCCTTTTTCGCTGGTTGGTTTACAAGTCGGGTGGCATGCCCTTGGACCTGCTGGATGCTGCAGCAGTATCCGCAAGGACTAGGTAGGCGTAGGTACCTAGCAGCAGCAGGAGCAACTGCTGAACTGGGCTTGCGCAATTTTCGACCTGGAGTGGTGCAGCACCGGCTGGTTTGGAGCCTAACGAGCAGGTACCTCAAGGTAAGGTTACGGAATGGAACCTGGAAGGTGTGCACTAGAGGCAAGGTACCTAACGACAGAGGTACCCATACCCAAGCAACGTGCGTTGGCTGGATTCCTGGCTGTCCACTCAAAATCTGCAATGCGGCTGCAGAAATGGAGACTGGGGAGTCAGTGGATGGAGTATGCTGTAGGCCGCCTGTAATATCAAGCAGAACCTGGAAGCGGTCAAGACACCGGTGCCCTATGCCGAAACAGCAAGGGCGGGACAGGTGCACCGCTGCAGAGCGAGAGGGAGATCGCCGCAATGGGTACCACTACCTAGCTCACCATGCTGGGCGGTACTCTCGGCAGAGACAGAAAAAAGGACGGGGGGCTTCGCTAAGCGGCTGGCATATCCCATCCATGATTCGTCAGATATTCGCCGCACGCGAGTGGACGACGGAGGGCACCAAACCGACGGCGCTGCCGCCTCTTCCAAGTGCACTTCAGTAAGGGACCTTAGGTAGTGGTTGTGCTGCCACTGAGCGGAGGGGTCTTGTCTCTAGAGGTCTCCCGTCTGCAAATGGAAGGCACTCACTCACCTCGCTTTTCTAATTCGACCGGCATTTTCTGCCTTCGGTTTGTTCCCGCCTTCAATCCCAACATGACCCGAATGGCGCGCATGATAAATCAACACGATACCTTCCGTGGGGCCCAAAGAGTCAAGGTAAGATTCGCCCCGCCATGATCTGGATACCGCTGACTTCACGGCGGGTCGCCGAGAGCCAACGATGGAACAAGTCATGTCCAGACACCATGAAATGCTCCCTCGGAAATGTTCCCTGGAAAGAGCCTGGAACTCCCTGGCTCGAGAGTGGATGCCCCTCACCGACCCGGGAAACCCAAGTGCTTAATCCTCACTAACTATATAAATCATCTCTTTTTACGTTACATTGCGCTTTGTTGCCTCTGGACGCTGGTTTTCTCACGCCCATCTATCCGTATCTGCCTTCGCCCACCCCCTGACGTTGTTGTCCCTCTGAATCAAAACAAGACCATTGTAAACATGCCGAGCCAGAAGGGAGACCTAAGTCTTAGTCCGGTGGTCTCACTCATCACACTTCCTTTCCCTTCCAATGTTCGACGCCCATGACCCATGACCCATGTTCTATTGTCTCTCCTTGGAGCTTACTCAACACCACCAAAAAGAAATTGCAGGGCGTGATTCGGGCGAAAATACTTTTACCAGCCATCTTGGATCTGCTTGGCGCTAAACAGAGTCAGTTCTCTGCAGCCACACACATTGGATCGTTGCGAACTTGTGGGAGACAAGGTACCTGTACTTGTACCTTGACGGCGTACCGCTACATCTACCCAGTTCTGGGTCCATCGAGGTCAACCTCGGTGAGCGGGCCGCGGTGAACGGGCCTCGGTGAATGTGCCTCGGAAAGAGTGGACCCAGACGACTGTCACCCTTATCGGTCTTATCGATTGTCAACTTCCAATCGGCGTAACAAAAAAATTTCGGGGCAAACCAGCAACAAAGGGTCCTGTTTGAGATTCTCAGTCGCATCCAGCAGAACAGATCGCCATTGACGTTTCTAGAGCGACCAACCGCAATCTCGGAGAACACTAGGTCAAATTTGCTTCACAATGGCCACCTCCGAATCCAAGAAAAAATCCAAGTCCAAGTCCAAGTCCACGGACGTCAAGGTCGTCGAGGAGGATACCTCCATGGAGGCCACCGAGCAAGTTACCGCCGCCGCCGCCGCCGCCGACCCCTCCTCCGACGATGAGACCAGCCCCCAAAAGTCAGCCAGCTCCAAGAAGCGCAAGTCGGCCAACGTTGAGGAGATCGAAGTCGACCTCGAGGCCCCTGAGCCCCCCTCCAAACGCGCGAAGCGTGCCCTGAAGAAGGGCAAGAAGCTTCCTCCCAAGGTCGACAGCGACGACGAAAGGGAGGCAAAGAAGAAGAAAGACAAGAAGGAGAAGGAAGAGGCGTCCAAGCGCTCTCAGCATGGCGTGTGGATCGGCAACCTGCCATTCTTCATCACCGCCGACGAGCTGCGCAAGTGGCTGGTCGCCAACTCTGGCGAGATGATCACCGAGGCGTCCATCACGAGGTTGAACATGCCCACGACCAAGGTCGCGGGCAAGGACAAGCCGAACAACAAGGGTTTCGCGTACGTCGACTTTGACGATGTTGCGCCAAAGGTCGCCGCGATCGCGCTGACCGAGGCCGAGCTGGGCAATCGCAAGTTGCTGATCAAGGACGCCACGTCGTACGAGGGACGGCCGAAGAAGGAGGTCGAGCCGGAGGGCGACAAGGGCGGAAAGTCGGCGGCGGCGGCCAAGGAGGAGGTGCCGACGAGCAGCAAGATCTTCGTGGGCAACCTGAGCTTCAAGACCACCGAGGACGATGTGCAGCAGCACTTTGAGAAGTGCGGCCAGATCGACTGGGTCAAGGTCGCGACGTTCGAGGACTCGGGCAAGTGCAAGGGGTACGGATGGGTCAAGTTTAGGGAGCCCGAGTCCGCGGGCTGGGCCGTCAAGGGCTTCGTCAAGATCAGGGAGGAGATTGAGACAGAGGAGGACTTTGTGGAGAAGAAGGACGAGGAGGACGATGACGAGATGAAGGATGGAGACGACGACGAGGTCGAGGAGGAGAAGAAGAAGAAGAAGAAGCAGGTGGAGGAGCAGAAGGTCAAGACGAGGAAGTGGTGGGTAAACAAGCTGTTCGGTCGCCCGCTCAAGATTGAGCTGGCCGAGGACGACCAGACCCGGTATAAGAAGCGCTTCGGAAAGGACGCACCGAAGAGGAACCAACAAAATGGTGAGGAGGGCGGTGCTGCAGAGGGCGCGGCTCGCGAGGAGAGGAAACCACGTGCTGCTAAGCCTGCATCTGAGCTGAAGGCACAGGAGGATCTCATGGTTGCAAGATTGACGGGCGCGGCTGCCAAGCATACTGGTACCAAGATCACTTTCGACTAGCGAAGATAATTGATTCGATTTCCTAACATCGCGATGTATACGCATCTGGCTATCTTTTGTTATCGCCGTGTGTTCTTCAATACTACCCGTAGGTACCGCCAATTGCCCTGCCACCATGACTGCTCTGGCATCTCAGTGACCTTCCTCATCCTTTTCCTTCTCCACCTCTAGAGGCTTGCGTCCATACACAGAGTAACTAGGAATGTTAGTCTCAGTTGTTCAAGACAGAAGAAGAGTGGACTCACATCGGCCAGTACGCGTGGATGGATCTGTTCCTCAGATCCTGTCGTACTTGCATGAGCAAGATCTCAACCTCCTCTTTCGTCCACCCATGAGCCCTAGTAAGAGGGGCCATACTGAACGACTCGAATCCGCTAACTAAGTTCTCATGGGCCCAGATGCCTAGTTCCTTGTATTTACGGTCCTTGGGCCAAGTGTTCGTCGGCCATTTGAACATGCAAAGTTGAACGTCGACGAAGCCCACATCTTTAAGGACTTTCGCAAGACCTGGTACTTCCTGATAAGGGCGCCCAAAAATAGCAGCAGCTTCGCTAAGCATGTTGCTGCACTTTGATATTGCACAATCCGGCGTCAGCGTGCCGTCGTCAGACTTGGCGAATAAGTCAATTTCTACCATTTCCAGGTATCCGCCGGGGTTCAGGTGACTTTTACCCAATTAGACATTGTTTGTTATCGATAGTATATATCACTCTCCCTCCAACCCGTAACTTACTTGAAAGCTTTCTTGGCGTACGCGTGCCAGTCTCCGATGGACGCGTTCATGAACCGGCTGTGGATGTAGTCAAATGGCTGCGACCAAGTCCAATCGTCATCGAGATCGTCAATTTCGAACTTCACATTGGGGGGAACGCTGCATTGAGTTAGCCTCATAATTGTGTAGGGGGAGAAAAATCTCAGTTCCGGCAAAGGCACCTACAAGTCAGTCATTGACGGTGATAGGTCGAAACCAATAACCTATGTGTTGAGATAAGTATTACACCGGTCAGAAAACTTCAGGCAAAAGAACAACAGAGTTTGGGCTTTGGTACCTCGGCGTCAGGATGCTCTTCTCCAAAGTCAACAGCCCAGATACCGGTCCCTGTGCCAACATCCAGAACGCGTTTGACTCTGGAATCAGAGTCGTTAGGTGGCGCGAGTCCCAACCGGTTATCGAGTGTTAGAAGAACTAGGTGGTGCTGCAAGTCTGGAAATACGTGTGAGGGAATGTCTACGAGAACGATGTGTTCAATCATGTTCATACCCAGTCGATCCTTTTCTCTTTCGTCGTTCGGGGCATGGTAGCCTATGTCTGTCAGAAACCCTGCCTCACCCCGCAAAGCAGAGATACTCACGACCATCTTTGTATCTATGATACGTGCGACCGTTCTCTATGCGGAAGTCGCGAATCGAATCTCGTACGCTGGTACTCGAATCTGCGATGCTCTAACACGCGCTCATCAGAGCAGTCCAGCAAAGAGGACAGGAACAACGTACATGGCCCAATTCAGAGGCACTGTCATCCGTGAACTGGAGTAAAAAGCAGTTAGAGGAGCGTTCGTTGCATTCAGGGGCATTCGATTTCGGATTACGTCGTCCACAGCGAGCTCAATTGGAGGGTTGGCTTGAACAGGTGGTCGGGCGGCACCATTGGCCCCCGAAGTCGCGGTGTCTGCACTCATGTCGAGTTGAACTGTGAAAAGGATGAATGAGAAACTTCAGAGGAAAAACTTCCAGGTTAAGAATATATTCAGCCGCGTTTATATATTTCGTGATCAGTCTCTTTACCCCTCTTCTTGGCGGAGAAAACATGCAGGTGTAGGACCAACAAGCTGCAAAGAGCCCTGTCCTGTGGAGAGCATTGTCTGAAAATGGGACGTTACGCGTACTGCGGGAAATTGGTTGACCGGGAGAAGGAGCCTTATCAAGTTATCATCCCTTTGCCCTTGTCCGATTTGTCCACCGAGCAGCTTCCATGTTGTTGTCAACCGTCGCTAATTCATCCCCTTTCGCTTCGTTGCAACCCTGGAAGCTGGAGCCGAACAGCTGTCCATGCCATTCTCGCTACAACTCCTTAATCGTGTTGTTTCAGGCGCGGAGGCAGCGAGATATCATTTTGATAAGGTATTCTTTCTGTCGAAATATTACAGTGCTAACAACTACCCACTTCAAGGCAGTAACCCATCGTTTTTCGTTGAGTTCGCCATAGCCAGCGCAAAACAAAAGTCCTATTGATATGCCTCGGATACCTGTGAAACATGAGCAGCCAAACCGGAAGCCTTTTATATTCATTGAATTTAATGATTTCTCAATGTCTAAACCTTATGTTAATAAGCCTTGATTCACAATGAATACTATCGGTAGCAAAGTGACGGTTCATGAGTCCAAGCAGCTAAAATAAGACCACCTCAGAGCAAAATGCTACGCCAGCGTTTCGTCCTAGGGGAGGGAACAACGGTACATTTTGACAACTTTCCATAATCAAGATCTATATTAGCACATTTCCATTCAACCCGGCTAGTCTATGTACACCGAAGAAAGATATTTTGGTAAAGAGAATGTCATTCGACCGCAACATGCGTTCTCTCTCTCTATATATATATAGGTGAATACTTATGCTGCGGAATGTGCATCACGTTTTGTGAATCATCGACGAGCAACTAACTAGTAACCGGGGATTTTAGCAAAGAATGAAGGTAGAGTAAGTGATTCAGAGTGAGTAACTCTTTAGTAGATACTAAGCTGTTATCCGATTAGATTCAGAAGACCTAGCTTACAGCTTCCCGATTATTGCTACCAGGGAGCGTTGTTCAATAGCGCTCCTAGAATAGACAGAAGATGCGGAGGCATGAATCTGAGCGTTTCATAAGCGTTGTTTCGCTTCATAGCAAGATGAGTGGAATGGAACAGTAAGGCACATCACCAAAACCATAGGCAAGCATGTAATCAATGACAATGGTTCCGAGAAGACTCTGTCTACATATAAAAAGCAAGCCTATACCCTTATAACAAACTTGCAACCGATCATAGTTGATGTCTATTAAGGGGTCTCCTCTTAGTAGTCTAAGTCTCTCCTAGTATATATATATATATATATCTAGTATGAGAACTTTAAACTATACTCTTGTCTTTATAATAAAAACAGTATATATTATAGCAGTATATATTTCCTAATATTAGATCTTACTAAATTCTTATAATATAAAGAGGAGTATAAAACGGGAGTAAGGTTGGGCCGAGGAAGTTGCCATCAGGGCACTTGAAAGGACAGTATTCTCTTCCATCGAGAACGACCCTGGCACCCTCCTTATCCGCGCTTTCGATCACGAGCCAGGATTTTCCTGCATATGTATGGTCGAAGCCCCAGATCATCCTTGTCTGACAGAATCGGGGTGCAGCCCGGGTGACATCCAATGAGAAGAGTCCAGTCTCCAAGGTTGCAGTTGAAGCAGGGATTAGTTGACATATCTGAGTACCGGAGAGTGCGATCAAGTGCACTTTGGGCAGGCTTGCGCGATCTACCCCAAAGCAATCCCAAGCAACCCCAAGCTCCCGGAGATAAGCCTTGTAGTCTAGATCGAACTGTTGACACCTACTTGCCCAAAGCGATCAGCTCGAGCTTTTCAGAATACATACCGCATTGTTCGGCCAGGTTGGCTATGTCTCTGATTGACCCAGCAACAGATTTCCTTGTATCTCCGCACTACGAAGAGTTCCAGAATAGAATCCCGATTTCGGGGCCGTTGACTAGAGACCCCCTACAGAGGCAGGAAAGTCAACGATGGGGATGATCTTAGCCGCGATGGGGTAGAATTCATTTGTTGAAGCTCCGAAGCTGCAATGCCGTTCATCGTGGACTGACCCTACCTGATCATTCTTTTCCAACTTTTGGCTAATACTCAGTCTCCCAGTCTCATACTCAACCACCTTTTCCGTATACGAACGAATCCTATTACATCACTGATCACTCAGAAATATGGCCAACCGTGGTGCAATATGGGACCCGAAGGTTCACACCATCCGGGACCTGGCGGAGCTGGGGAGCAAGAAGCTCCCAAAGATGTACAGGGACTACTGCAATGAAGGCACAATGGACCTCCTAACGTATTAATTCCCACAATGAACTCTCTAGATGGTAGAGAACTAACCCAGGGACGAAAAGTCTGAAGGCCATCGATGGTATCGTCATCTCAAACCACGGAGGTCGACAGCTTGACGGAGTCCCCGCAACACTTGATGCCTTGAGAATCTGCGCACCTGTCGCGGCCGGAAAATTTCCCATTGCCGTAGATGGTGGAATCAGACGCGGTACCGACATCTTCAAGGCGCTCGCTCTTGGAGCGTCCCACTGCTTCGTGGGGAGGATTCCCATTTGGGGCTTAGCGGTAAGTTCATCGACAGTCGTGCATGGGATACCCTAGGAAGATCACACTTACTACGGTACAATGGACAGGAAGGCTGTGAGCTCGCGCTTAAGATTCTCATGTACGAGCTCAAGGTTGCCATGGCACTCGCAGGGTAGGTTGCGCAGGTGACGGCCATATTGGTGACCCGGCTTACATGACGATGCTATAGAACACGAACTGTTGTTGAGATCTCGAGGGGACATGTGGCATAACTTAATGGAAGTCGAGTACTGGCAAAGATTTGAATGATGGCGTTTTTCATCGCATGTATTGTAGCGGGTTCGACCCAGATATTGCACAAATTTCAATCTAATTTCTTATTCTACCCTTCATTATGACTTTTGCATACAGTGTGATCTTGAGCTCGGCGACGAACATTGCAGATACTCAAAGTAGAAGAAGACATTGATGATGGTGGAATTTGGCCGCTGTATTTCACTCGTGAGTTTGCGCGATTATTGGTGACGAAGTATCATCTTCGCAGCTCCAAACACAGCCCGATTTGATGTGGCCGGCTCCGGAGGAAGGTCTCGGCGACGGAGACCCACTTCGCCGGCGGCCCTACCCCGCGTTATCGTCGCAGATACTGATTGCGGAGGTGCCCCCGATTCGGGGATCCACGTCCCCCGCGTTCCCGTTTCTCAAGCTCCAGACTACCCCGCCTCCATCGTCGTTCGGTCCCTTTCTTGGGTTGATGGTGCCAGAAATGCGACGCAATAGGCAGGCCTGCTCGAGCTGGGGGGTTATTGCGATCTCGGCCGACACAGCTTTCGAGGCTCCTTAAGGACATCCCGGGACGCCGCTTTTACTGAACCAGCTTGGGCTACATAAACTTGAAGTGAATTTGGTATATGACATTGGGCCATCCGTGTCGATGAAAATAGTGGCTGAGACATGTAACCTCCTGCTCAACCACAGAATCGACCAATAACGTCGTCGACAGGCTCATTCCTCAAGAATTCCTCGCCAAGAATACCATTTCCGCCATAATTGTTACGAAACATACCGCCATGGCACCATCAGAGCTTAAGGGCGTTCTCGTCGCTCTAATCACCCCCTTCACCCCCGACCAGAAGTCCATCGACACAGCAGCCCTCGACGCCCACATCCAGCGCCCCGCGCGTCACGGCTTTCAACGGCTGGGACACTCTCACCTTCTACGGCCTCGCTGCGGGTGCGAAGGGGTCGGTGTGGGGCGCGACCAACATCGTTCCCGAGCTGTCGAGCGAGCTCTGGAAGACGGTGGCGGAGGATGCGGATCTGAGGAAGGGAAGAGAGCTCTGGACCAGGGTCTTCCCCATTTGCAAGTTTTTGGAGTCGCATAACTATGCTTCAGCGGTCAAGACTGGCATGGAACTCCGTGGCTGGAAGACAGGCGGACCGCGCAAGCCCTTTGCTCTCTTGGACGGTGAGGCGAGAAAGGAGCTGGCGACGCTGTTGAGGGATGCCGGTGTTGAGGTAGTAGGCTTGTAGCTTGATTTGCGGCATGGGAATTTCAAATGAAAAAATAGAAACATATCGACATCATGAGACTCGTACGGAAAGTTGAAGTGTTTTCGCATAACTCGAAAAAATGTGATCTCAGTCTATGCACACCAGGAAACATTCAAAGCCTGAAAGCACCCGGCAATCTTAACAAAGCCATTTTTTATCTTTTCTGACCTCTCAGATGTGCTCTGATCTGCTTCAAATCATGTTCCGTAACGCCAAGTCTACCAGTGACATAACCCTCAAAGCCGCCATATGCTGTCTCCATGTACTTGATGAACATCTTCCATGTTGTCAGTCGTAGATTGGCAAGATTATTAAATGCAGGATCTTCAAGACCAGACTCGAAATATTGTTCGCGAAGTCCCCGCTCAAGCAGTTCTTCACGAACAGGCTCGGACCCAACCCGTGTCAGCATGTAGTCGAGAGCGATTACTTCCTCACTGGCCCCGGCAAGAGACAGCAGCAAGCCCGCTACTATACCTGTCCTATCGCGTCCGACTATCATAGACAGAGAAGAAGAGTCAGCGAGCAAACTTTGTCTGTATACGATCGTAGAGGATATCCGATTGACTCACGGGCGCAATGGAAGAGAAACGGTTCGCTCGGTTGGCTTCTGACGTGGTCAAGTATTCCTTTGAAAGTCGGCGCGTAGGCCTCCACGATTTCCATGTACATCTTGCAGTAGCCCTCCTCGCCGCCGCCGCTCAGGAAGTCCTTGATGTCGACGGTATTGCTGAACGAGTTTGGCACCCACACAATCTCAACCCCGTCGACGTGAGGCTCTGGGTAGACGTCCCGTTCATCGCGAGTCCTCAGATCGAAAATCTTTCTGACCCCGAGACGGCGCGCGATCTGTTCCTTGCCCGCCTGGTCCAGGTTTTCGAGAGAGCCGGAGCGGAAGACGTAGCCGGCCCGGATGGGACTGCCTGGGACCTGTCCGATATCCCGCGCGTTGAAGGTGCCGGATATGTGAACGAAAGGTGGAGCCGAGAGAACGGGGCCGAGTTCAGCTTCGGGGATGGCGCGTTGTATATCTGTTTCGGCAAGCTCGAACAAAAATTGCGAAACTGTATCGGAAGCCATTGGAGGTAAAGTTTGTGACTTCGTTTTTGGACCAGCAATCTCTTTTCGTGGCGGTCGACTGCTTGTTGCGACGCTGAACGCAGCTTATAGTAATTACTCTTGGAAAACGTAAACGTTAACTTTGCGACGGAATTTACTACAGGGGAGTTTTATAGATTTTTTTTTAATTGTATTTATGCATGCTGAAAGCTACTGAAGTTGAAGGTGGATCTAGATCCGGATGATTGGAGGACGCGTCAAAGCGGCCTTCCGCGGAGACCGCCAAATTGGACAGGCTCCTCACCGATTTAAATGAACAACATGATTCAGGAGTGGTAAGGTGTCTAGCGTAAAGACGGATGCATGAATGTGAATGTAGTTAAGAGGGCAGATCTGGTGGATTGGCCTTCTCTTACCCAGGATCAGGGAAGAATGGAAGGCGGTTGCCCGGAATGATGGAGATCTGAATTTCTCATGTTTGCAGAATCATCTAGCGATATTTTGCATCATATCTGGCCAACTCAAAGTCCAGTCGCCAGTCTCTTTCCTCTTTTCCCACACACCCTGGGCCAGCACGCTGGGCTTATCCGTACCGAAGATGACTCCCTGGGAGTTGATGGACTCAAGAATCAGCCGACCTCGCTGTTGAAGATCAGGCGTAGTAGCCTCGCAGGCTACGATGAAGCCGGCCCAGCCGATGGTAGTCGCAAAATAGTGGTCATCAGCCGTTTCCTCGAGACAGGGTTGTATATAGTCAAGCGTCTTGCGAACGGCATCTTGGATGACCGTTGCGCTCATGTTGTATACGCGCCGGTAAAAGTCGATGATAAGGGCTTGGTGCATCGCTAACGTGAGAGATCTGATGACCGGATGGTCGACTAGTCTCGTGCCTCTGTTCATGAGGTCTTGCGGCCTGCTTGGTCCACTATGTGTATCGGCGGAGTCGATAGACCAGGACCACATGTTCTGTTCCAGCATCTTGATGTGACGGGTCAGAGCAGCCGAAACCCGCGGGTCATGCACCGCGATAGCTTCGAGCTTCGATTTCTCGTTGGCGAAGCTGATGGTCTGCGACAGAAGAGTCATCAACGATTCTGGAACGCCTCAGATGTCGGGATACATCGTAATGGGCCAGTGGCCCGAAACAGTCGTTTCGATGGAGATGTCGGTGCTCTCCGCTAAGACGCGGAGGTGGGTATACACGTGGTGTAGAACACGAAGGTGGAAAGATTTGGGCATTGCTAGGCCTCTTAGACGTAGCAGGCGTTCGGCATCGAGGAGGAAGATCTTGACAGCACGCGAGCCGTTGTAGAGTACCTATGCAAATGTAAGCACAATATTTGGCTCAGTGAACGGCGACCTACGGATACCATGACTGTTGCAAGGAAAGCCATGAGGGTTTCGTTGTATTTAGCTTGAGTGGGCTCATCAGACTCGCTCTGAAGGGCCATTTTCAGGTGCGATTGCGCACTCTTCTGATAGTCTAGTCCAATCCCTAGCCATTGTGACGAAGCCTTCTGGTCTTCTTTCGATGGCCTGTGTAAGTGGAAAGCGCTCCTGGCAAGCAACGTACACAGGATACTATGTCAGTTGTGCGATGTGATGTTCCATAGGGACAGCTCGGCGAAGGTCTCTAATGCGCAAGGCAGAAGCCAGAGCTGCCATGGTGATATTCTCGTGCCCTTGACGGTCGATGATGAGTCGATGGACTTGTAGTAGCGTAAGAGTGAGGCGGCGTGCGTAGGTGGACATGGCGCGACGCCAGGGAGGTTATTAAAAGCCGCAGGAACCTTGCGTGAAATCGGCAAGTTCATGTCGGGCTCAGCTCGGAGAGGCTGGTTTGGAGGCGTACTCGCAGGTTAAAGCGGTTCACGCCAACATGGGCAATAAGTTGTAGCAAACAAAAGAAAGACAAGCCTTGAAACCAAGTGAATCTTACTGCTACTTACCTTGGTATCGGCATCCCCAGAGGGGTGTGCGTGGCGATAAGTCACTGCTATATTTTTCCAAGGGGTTATGTACTCTTCGGGCAGTGCAGGCCACTCATATCAGTTGATTGGTTTGATTCCACTTGTCAACTGAGGCACTGTTGTGGCAGTCACCCTAGAAATAGCCTTTATTACTTTACATGTCGCAACACATGAGCACGGGTAACATCAAAAGCCATACTGAGGCTTGTGGTGCTGGTGAACATGTAAATAAGGTACGTACGGCCGTTCTTGCACACTTGGCGGCAGTCAAAGCTGTTGGAGCTCGTCCTTGAGGTTCACCAAACTTGCGAATAGAACTCTGAATAAACCTCATGAGTGAGCTTGAGGGAGACTGAGGGAGCACCGCTGGAATTGTATTACCGAACAGGAGACGCAACTCTCTTATTGGTGGTAGAGGCCTTCGCGCCAACGGGACATATCCGGTGCTTACAGCTTGTGTCGTCATCGCACAGAAAAGGTGCCCATATAGTCCCCCTTTTTCGTTTCTTTTCTTTGCAGGGTTCTTATTTCCATCCCCTCTGGAGATGTTTTGGTGAATCTAATTGGAAGAAAGTGGCTAATCACATATCAAAGGCTCACTCGTTTGCTCTCAAATCAGCATGAGACTGGGTGTACATCAATGCTTACTCCTGCTCACGGGAGGAAGAAAGAAGATCACACCCCTAATGAGGCAGACTGATCTTGGCTGCAGATATTGCTTACCATTTCCGCAGAGGATCTTCTGGTGTTCCGCAGATACTTGTTCATCCTATGACCGCGAATCCTTGACGTATCAGTCGTTGTCCTAAAACGAAGTTGCAGTGCCCATCTGACACTTGGCCATCGAAAGGCTTGGGGTTTTAACTAACCCCTTGAGCACGATTTTCTCGCTTCATGTCCCGCACTCCTTTACGTTCTTAGACCTCGAATTCTTCCCGTCTTCTACCTGTCGAACTTGGGAAGGGGGTTTTTCTCTTCTGTGTGCCAAACCCGTCGGCGATCGCTCAAGCTTGTGAATGAAGATGTCTCCTTCACTGGCGATTCTATTGGTAGCGTTTCTCGGCATTGCCGCCGGTCAGCAATTTGACCCGTGTTTCGTCCCCAATGGAACGAACCGACACAGCCTCACCAACAGAGGCTCGAACACGTGGTCTCCGTGCCACAGCAGTGGCCACAGCATGTGCTGCAACGACGAGGGCGACAGGTGCCGGGACGACGGCCTCTGCTGGAACGAGCCGACCAGGACGTTGTGGCGGGGGAGCTGTACCGATCAGTCGTGGGAGTCCGACAAGTGTCTGAGGCTATGTATCGACCCAAGCGAAACGACGCATGGTAAGTCGTTGGTTCATTCCCTGATTCCTCTTCACTTTTGACCCCCTTGCTGATTGATGAAATGCGTGTTTTCCACAGATCAAAACAAGTTTTATTTCAACGAAATGGACATAAGAGTTACACAATGCGAGGATGGAAGCTTCTGCTGTCGTGCCAACGCTCGGGAGTGTTGCGCAAATGGCCACGGGAAGTTCATTGTCAATGGACAAGTACGAGACTCGCGTCCATCTACGTCGAATCCGCCCTCCACGCCGACGTCCTCGACCAACCCCGGAAGCGACTCGAGCGACTCGGGGAGTAACGCTGGCCTCATTGGTGGTGTCGTCGGCGGAATCGTGGGCGCGATCGCTCTCCTCGCTCTTCTTCTCGTACTCGGGTGGTTCGTACGGAAGAAGAGGAGGAAAGCTGCGGCAACCGCGACCGCACTTGCACCGAGGACGGAGCCCATGAACGGAGAATACAAGCGCGGCGGGATTCCGCAAACGAGCCACCCGCCCGTTTACGCGTACCAGCACCCAACGGAGCTTCCCGAGGAAACTCGCCAGCAACCCGTGGAGATGGGAGGAGAGCCGTTGCCCCGCGAGAACCTGAGATGATGAATATTGAGTACTGGTAGGCGTTGTTTATCCGTACTACTTTAATGGCCTCTGTAAAAGAGGAAAAAAAAAAAAAAAAAAAAAAAAAGGGTTCCTCATTTTGTAGACAGGCTTGTCGGCTTTATTTCACTACGTGTCCCCTACAAACACGAGCATTCGAAATGGCTTCTGGCGTTATTACCAAGAATCCGTGTTGATTTACAGTGGAAGACAATGGAAAGCGTCATGCAGAGCGGTTTAGCTTGGAAGTCACATGTTCCTTTGGCCGGCATGCTGGCGACGCTTTCGAGCGTACGTATATTTCTGTTAAATAGCCTACCGTCATTCGAGAGACTTATCCTACGCTTAAAGGAGCTCAAATCCAGCAAAGTTTACATAAATCGCAAATTGGGACGATCATTCTAGAAAGCGTTGACACAGGACGTACATATAAATCTAAGCTAAACACAACTGTCAAAATCCAAGGGGATCCATTCACTTCTCCTTTTCTCCTCGGCATTCGAGCTTCGCAAGGTTCTGTGGCGCTGTATCCTATCGACATCGAGCATGCCGACCGCAGCTGAAAGGACGAGCGTGTATTTGTCCAACACGGAGCAATATTCCATGTCGGGGGCAGTAGATTCCTGGATGTGTCGGCGTAGCTCGCAATGCTTAATATCGCATTTCGCGGAGTCGAACTGAAAGGGCATTGATAGGTTGGCTAGAAATGGAAAGCCTCGGTTGTGACTTCTACCACGGTGCCACTGCCACGCCGAGTACCCAGAGGCACTTAGCTATACTTCTAACAATTAAGTATATATATTTTCCACATAGTTAATCCCAATAAAACACTATTAATAAGGTCTCAAGAAACAAACACAACATATAGTAGTTCAGGAGATAGATTCTATATTGTAGCTATGAATAAAAGAACAAACAAAGGGGGTAGATTTATCTATAGCTTTGAATATATTATGATTCATTGAGTAATGCTACTTAGGTAGTATCTCCAGGTAAAGATTGGCGCTGAACACTTATATAAATAGTCGTTTTTGAAGCCTCCCAGGCATAGCAGCCCGGCTTTCCACGCCCTCCCAATCCGCTCCGTGGCATCAGCACGCTATTTCTTCAGCAACTTTCTCATCATCAAAGGGTCTACATAGGAGTTCAAACAATGAGGTACATATTAGATCAGAAGAAGCACAGCAGTATATTCACTGGATATAGGCTCAAAGTTATAACATAAAAGTTACATGTAATAAGGTTATTTCAGAGAGCAGAAGAAATAATCAAGATAAGCCATGCAAAAATGACAGGCCCCATCTCCAACATCAGAAACTATTTCTATGAGGCTTCTAATAGTGACACGACAACAATAATCCTAGCTCTCCACTCACTACAGTCCAGGTAACGATGGAGGGATCTCGGTGCACCTCAATAATTATTGTCCGATTAAAGGAGAGCCAACAGGCGACGCGAGACGGCCGTATGGTACCTGTCAATTTCGGCCACTTTGTCTGCCCAGGCGGCTTGAGAAATGCCCCATCCCGAAGCACAATCATCGATAGAAAAGAAGGCCATCGATGGGGAATTGAGATACGCGGATCGGGGATGAGTGTTTTGCGGCGATGCGACACTGACGACACCAACATGACCAGTACTCCACCGGACGTCTGTGAGGCTATTGAGACATGATGATGTTGCTGAACGGATCT
Organism: Colletotrichum agaves; assembly: GCA_036785465.1. Lineage (NCBI taxonomy): Eukaryota > Fungi > Ascomycota > Sordariomycetes > Glomerellales > Glomerellaceae > Colletotrichum > Colletotrichum agaves. The sequence goes on from JAXISO010000255.1 coordinate 22,072, forward strand.
TGGCCGTCGTTATTATGCTTTTGTCGTCACAACATACCGTATCATCTTGCTTGTAAGGTACCAGGCATTACAGAAAACCCAGCCCTTGACTTATGCTTCACTACTGAATTTTTAATTATGTTTACTAGTGCCAGTCGGCCAAATTTCTCCCTTTTGGACTTTTAGAAGCGATTCATTTTCGTTTGTGTCAATGACTTTTCTACAACTGAATCCTTCTCCGTACTCTCAACTAGTGTGACGGCCTTCTGCCATGCTCCCAGTGCGTGGCACATGACGCCGTGTGTCTCCATACCAGCGCAAGACCAGCCCGAAACAACCTCCTAGAGGGTGAGTTCGGCGTTTATGAAGCATGAATCAGGCGAACCATAAGTCGTGGAGTGGTCCTCTGAAGATTTCAATGATTATTCCCCTAGAACGTAAGGCTCGGGTCTCAGAATAGAGTTGCTCTATTAGGCCTTTATGATTATTCTTCTGAAAGTGAGTCTCGGCCTGGATATTCATCTGATCAAACCAACACGCTTAGCTTGGCCGAATCTCTGCCACGCCCTTCGAAACTGCATGCTTCGCGATACTCATGCCGTTTTCTTCGAACCCCACAAATCTGCAAAGGGGTCCCAACTCGGGTCTTCCACCGGAGTGTACTCCATCCTGTTCGCGATATTCTTGGAAACGTCCTTGCCGTAAACAGCGCTGATCCACGCAAAGGTGACATCGATCCCAGCGCTGATTCCCGAAGACGTCCAGACGTTTCCGTCTTCGACCCATCGTGCCTTGTGCACCCAGTCGACCTCCGGACGGAGCGCGGTAGTCTGATCCCAAGACAGCTTGTTCGTCGTGGCCCTCTTCCCGTCCAGCACACCAGCGCGCGCGGCGACGCCCGCGCCGGTGCACACGGTGATGAGATACTGCAGCTCGGGAAAGCGCTCCTTCACGAAGTCGACGGAGGCGCGGATGCCGGCGTACCGCGTCCCTTGGCCTCCGGGGACGATGAGAACGTCGAGAGGCGGGGCCGTCTGCAGGGTGTGCGTCGGCAGGATGGTCTGGCCGAAATCGGAGTCGGCCGGCGGCACCGAAGAAGAAGAAGTGGCGGCGGGGATGGCGCCGGGCTGGTTTTGGGCGCCGGGGATCTGCTTCGTCGAGACGGGATCGAGGGTCTCGGCGATGACGGACAGGTTCATCCTGTACGAGCGCGACAGGAGGTTGAGCGCGTCCAGCGGACCGAAGACGTCGAGCGCCTGGAAGGCCGGGAACACGAGGATGCCGAAGTTGACGGGTTTTCCTGTACTCGTTTGAGATGGTCTGGACGAGGAGTCACACGCGAGCCTTCAAGTATACTACTCACTGCCGCCGGCGTCACTTTGGGGTTGCGACATGATGCGTGGACTGTGACTGAAGCCCCTGGCGCGAGGCAATGTAGCTGAGGCCGCGGTGGTGGGTCTTTTGAGAATGATGGAGATGGCGACGTTGCGACTTCTTATCATCATGCGCGGCTTTCGATAATTGACGACGAAAGGTGAACGAAAGCAGAAGGTAGCGCAATCAGAATGAGTCGCCTGCGAATGAGAGAATGAGCTCGGAGACCGAGTAGACCTTTACGTAAGGTGAGGGATTCCGAGAGTTTGCGGGGTGGTCGGTGTTAAATGGATAAGAATGAGCGGGCCAGGCGGCCCCTTAGATCGCGTCATCTCAAAGTTACAACCAATAGGAGTCAATGTCGAAATCTGACGATAGCTTCTCAGTAGCAGGATCTGAATCTGAGGCATTTGAAGCTGAATTCTGGACGTTGAAAATATGGACTGAGATGTGGTCAACTGAGCAGCACGATCCAAACCCCAGTTTCCGTCGTAGAAAAACCGAGGCGTGTGTTTCCCAAGGTTAAAAGACAAGATATGGCTGTAATTGACCGAAACGCGAATCTCTTTCATGAGTCATAAATGAATATGGAAATTTCTCTGATTCTTGTGAGGGCAAAACTACAAAACTCGTCTCAGCTGCTGTTTCTGGAGTCCCATGCATTTCTTATCCTTGAGCGCAGCATTCAGCAAATGACTCGCATCCCATTCCATATCCACCACTACGAAACCGCCATTTTCCCTGGAGCCAGACTTCCTGTTCTGTCTTCAGACAGCACACTACAGGCAGCCCTCCCCATGTTGCAGCCACAACGGACTCGCACAGTCCCGGCTTGAAATGTTCGTTGACCGTCTTCGCCTAAGTACGCTCGCACGACAAATGCCTGGTTGAGGCAACATAGAGGTTTGCGCATCGGCGCCCCATGGCGACGTGGGAACTGTCGCTGCCAATTGCCATGAGGGAATTACTACCAGCCACACACCTTAATAGCAACGAACAGCCTTTCGAGATACCATCGCAGGCACAATCCAGACTAATCATTCAAGTCGCGTTCACAAACCAATAAGGCAAGTTGCGGGAGCCTCGAAGTCTGTATATACAACTCGCAAATCACCTTTACTTTGGACACGATATGCCCGTGGCGAGTCCTTCAGCAGCACGTCGTCAATTTTCCACGTGTTTCCGCTCAAGAGTAGCGACTATACTTCGCCTCGACAAATCGATTCAGACTGTTAATCGTCAAATTGGCAAAAGAGGTGGGGCCCCTTCTAGGTGCCATTTTGGGCGTAATACACCCTTAAATCTGACAGTTGTTTCGACGCCCTTGGCCTCCCGGAAATGTTGGACCACGCGGTGCGCGTTGAAAGTGCCGCCCCAGGAGGAGGAGACCTCCAACGGCGGTGCCGAGGTCGGACGTCGTCGTCGCCTCATATACCGATTGCTTCATGTCAGACGCGTCGTGCTTTTCTCTCACGTACCAACGACGCTCACGAGGAAAGCTTGGAAAGAGCTGGTAGGGCTTGAATGCAAGGAGGAAAGAGACGTCTATGGCGCCGGGAGACGCGGGCGGTTTGTTCGAGCGCCTTTCCCAACCTACTCATCACGTCGTCGAAGATGAGACGGAGGGAAATATCAGGGTGAAAAACATGATTCGCATGTCAGCCATGGATGCGGTGCCGCATATTATTTTTGAGGGGAGACGAAGAGACCTGACTCTCATCGGAGCTGAGGAGGTCGAGGAGTATGTTAAGACTTTGCAAAACAATCAACAAAGAGAGCAAGTAGATGGCCCAAGAGCGGTACCGACTAGGCGCCTTTATTGTGCTTTTGAGTTGCCCCGGTCGATTGTCAAACTGCTTTTGGGTGTTGCTTCTATTTCCGGCCATCGCCCATGAAGCCCTCAGTACCTTTCCAAGATCCACTGCCGCTTCTCATCGTCGCCCAGTCCCTCGAGGATCTTCATCTCCTCCTCCTTCACATTCGCATACCTCTCAATGAGTTCTTCTCCCAGGAACTCGTTCATGACTTCGTCTCCGCGCAGCTCTCTGAGCGCCTCGGGCAGGTCGGCCGGCAGCATCTTCTCCACGCCGAGCTCTTTGCGGTCGTTCTCCGTCAGGGACGCGGGATCAACCTCGCAGTCTCCCCAGCTCAGCCTCTCGCCCGTCATCACCCCGTGTGCGCCGGCGCCGAGGATGGCCGCGAGGGCGAGGTACGGGTTGGCGAGCCCGTCCATGCACTTGATCTCCCAGTGGCTGTCCTCGACCTTGCGCAGCGGCGTCTCTCGGTTCTGGGTGCCCCAGGTGACCCACCTCCCACCGGCCCAGCAGCCGTCTTGGACACGGTCGTAGCTGACGGGGTTGCTGTAGGTGAGTGCGGCGATGGCGCGGAGGTGTCTCAAGACGCCGGCGTAGAACGGTGAATACGTCTCCGGCTTGGATCCGTTGGAGGAGTTGATGGACATGTGCATGTGCGCAGCGGTCCCACACGATGCGGGAAAGGGCTTGGGATGGAGGGACATGCGGTACCCCTGCGAATGCGCGATGCCGGAAATCACATCCCGTACGTAGAGGAGGGTGTCCACGGCCTCCAACGGCGGTGCCTGGGGGAGAACGACTTCGAACTGGCCGGCAGCGCTTTCGGGATGGATTTGTTCGACATAGATACCGCGCGAGTCCAAATCGGCAACGGCTTTTTCGATGACGTTGGCGAAGACGGGGTGGTCCATCATGCGCGAGGTGGACCACGCGTGCCCGTCGTTGCTGAGTGTCCGGTATTTCTCGGGCCCACCGTCGACCCGCTCGAGGAGAAGCAGCTCGATTTCGAACCCGATGCTGAACGTCAGTCCTCGGCGGGCGGCAATCTCAACCACCCGCTGAAGGAGCGACCGCGGACAGAAAGGGACGTCGGAGCCGTCCTGCTCCCTGAAGTCGCCGAACACGCTGATGTGTCCGTCTCGCGGACCTTCCTGCAGGGACGTGAAGTCCGGATGCAGTCGGTATTCTCCGGTCCCGGAGGCTCCAGGGACAACGTGATCGTTCTGCAAGAGACCGAGACTGGCTTTGGTGATGCTGAGTGAAAAGTCTCCGTCCTCGTTCATGACGGACAGGACCTTTCTCATCGGGACAGCGCGGACTCTCGGTGTGGCCGTCATGTCGTTCCAGTAGATGCGCAGGTATTGAGGGGGCTTCTTCCCGTCCAAGAAGGCTTCGAGTATGTCGAGGTCGCTTCGGCCAGACAGTCTTCGTGGGTTCATGAAGCTTTCCTCTGGGCCGAAGGGAAGCTGCAAGTGGTAGACGTGGTTCGAGTTGTTGAAGAGGATGTCCTTGACAAGCTGAGTCGCCTCTCGCCAGGTTATATGTCCCTTGCGGGCGTACTCGCACAAGACCTGCTGAAGTAAGCCCCGACTACAGACGTGATAAGAGAGTTCCGGCATTCACTGACCTTCTCCAAGACCTCTCTGACTTGGAGCACTGCTAGCAAATAGGTCTCGGGAAACCAGTGGCCGTCGGTGCTCCATAGGACCTTAGACCAGGGGCATAGTTCGAGGATTTGTCGGATGGCGGTTTCCTGACCATCACAACTGAGAAACGGAAAGATTTCCCCGACGTCGGCGTACACGTTCGCGTAAACACAAGCCAAGTAACCGGCTTCCCTCATGTATGGGTAACTCGCATGAAGGAGCACAATGGGGACGGTGGGATACTGTCGGATGAACTCTTGCAGATGGGCAGGAGAGGCCGAAGTTAAACTGATGTCGTTGTCTCCAAGACCCGTGTGGAATTGAATTGGTTTTTTGCCGGAGCCTTTCGAATTCCTGATGAGACAAGCAAGCCGATGAACCAGGTACTCGTTGAGACCGCGGTGATTGACCCGAGTGAATGCCTTGTCGGTGCCCTGGGTGTGAGTTGCATATATACCCTCGAAGGCCTTTCGTGCGTAAGCCGCATCGGGTTTCCTCGGGATAGCCAAACCAGTACGGTAGCAGATGACGGACTTGAAGCCGACGACCTCTGGGTCCGCGATAGCTTCGGCGATGCTGCTGTCAAATGCTCTCAACGCCTTGTCGAAGACAGCGGCCGAATCCTCAGCAGTGCGCGTAGCGGACGCATCCGTTGGGAGATGCTCGTTGAAGATGTCAGCCGCGATCTTCTCGATGCGGACGATTCTCTTGGCCGGGCTGCGAGTGAGACTGCTGAAGTATGAGTAAGGGTAGACATCAGTCTCTCCGTCCAAACCATCGTCCACGAGTACGGTTTCAATCCCGCCCAGACATTCCTCGACCCAGGCGTCGTAATCCTCAATCCGCTTAGCTTCGATCGCGTTGACCACCGCCTCCCAGCTCGGCTCGCATCGTAGCACCTTAGCCAGCTGCTTCACCGCACGCAAGTGAGCCAGACTGGTCAGCGAGGAATGAATCGCATCTCCGCTGGCCTCGGTAGTGATGGACAAGAGAGGGTAGCGACCGATGGCCTCTAGATCCAAGAGCGGATGAGCGTGATTGTCGATGATAGGGGTTGTTTGTATGGTGTGGCTGAGGAGAGCCTGGCCGGTAAGCTTCGCGGGATCCATCGTCGCGGAGAAGGACCACCAGGCCAGATATATCAGCGGGAAAGAGGTCGTCGGATTTCCTGACAGCCCTTTTTTTCCACCGCGCGAATAGATGGACGAGGCCACCCCCTGAGCGATTGAGCTGGTCGGAGGGTTGTAATTTGTTCGTTGTTGGTGTGAAATCGGAAGTGAGGGGAAAGGGTAGGCAGCGAAATGACGTGAGGCCATCTTATCGGCGCCCTGCATGTTGCTAGGTACGACAATGTCTTACAACGGCGGGTTCCGCGACACCCCGTTGAACCATCTTTTCGCGAGGGGAAGCTTGCTTGCTCTCAATGCCGCTCCCCGGGAACGTCATAAGCAAGTTGGCAGCGTTTATCAGTTCCATAACTTTCCAACCCCGCAGTCAGCGGATGTAACAGCGGGAAGCCTAAACCGCGTGTTGGCTTGCCACGAAATGCGAGCGCTCCAATGCAGGCAGCATTAATTGAAGTTGAGGCAAGGTGATCGAGTCTATCGAGTCTCAATCGTTTCGCATAATACTGTTGGGCTCTTACACAGGCGACATTGTATACTAAATCCGGACCCGGCCCTTGTACCCAGGGGTCTTTCCCCACATCGGAAGCTGATCCGATCGGACCCTCATTGCCGGCCCTGGCGGCACGATAACGGTCAGCGGAGGTCCGGGAAAGCCCAATGGCTTAGAAAGTTTCATTGAATAGTATGCTGATTTTGAAACAGTGAGGGGCGCTTGGCTTGTCAGGATTCTGGATTATATGGACACCCCCCTGGTACCTAAAGAACTTTATAAATAAATGATGATAGATCTAACTACTAAAGGTAAGTAAAGTGTCTTTTAATAGATCTCTCTAGTGTAGTAGTATTTAACTTAAGAGACTAATCTAATGAGTAGGGGAAGCTAAGGAGGAAGGTCTACTCTGGAAGGGAACCTACTCTACATTATGTGAAAGTTGACCCTTTCATTGTGGGGGTAAGAAGGCAGATTAATTCGAAGACTGTCGTTATGTTCCGAAGACGCAAGGAGGAGCTGGACATTGACTCGTTGCCAACGGCTTCGCGGCCGAGATTGCTGAAGGCAATGCTCCTTGGTGTCCATGCGCCAAAAGTCCAGCTTCGGATGTCCCTCCCAGGAGGAGACTATATCTTTACGTTGTTCTGTTCAGGATTTCATGTCTCTGTAAATAAACAGATGACCAACTCGACAATGATCGTCGTCGAGTTCAAGTCTTTCGCAATTCCTTTGCCGAGTAAGAGCCGGTAACACCTCATGCCCATCCCCATGTCTTCCAGCACTCGTGGTTGGTAGTAATAGTAATAATATAGGGCTGGCTAATGGCAGTGGGCTCGGAACTGTCTGCCCCTGCCCCTGATTCTACTCTCGGCCTGGCTTGCATCCTTCACGTGTTCATCATCCTTCTATCGCTTCGCTTGCTCATCATCAGCTTCGTACTTCAATGATCGGTTCTTATTGCTATGGTATTCTCTCAGCAAAGCGAGTCGCCCATTTTGTTGCTTCGAAAAGCCTAGATGTCTTGGGAGGAGATGACGTCCAAGCCCGTCAGCGTGTTGCCCACGCGACGTGCCTTTGATGCCAGAACTCTCCCCCAACTCCGCTATCCATCGCGAAAGCTTCGTCCTCTGCTCGGCAGGTCCTGGTCCTGGTGGATTCCCTGTCGTCCGAGTTCCATCCAGCCTCCGTTTCCATGTCAGCACGCCAGCGCCCTCACTCCATGGCGCGTTGTTGATGATGTGCCGCATTCTCCCCATCTCGTTGCCTTCTTTCGCGATGCTTCCCTCTCCTCGTCGTCTTCCGTCCCGCTTTCTCGTCACCAATCGTTAGATCCACAATAACCTAATCAGCCGCCCATGTTCGCGATTGTAAGCCGTCGTCCCTCTCGCAGGGCTCCTAGTACCCATCCTTGCGGTCGACGCCGGCAATCCAGAGATGAACACACACCCGCTTTGACGGACCCCTATTCTTCTCAATGAAGAGATCGGAGCATGGTCCGCGCGCAATCTCCTACACCACCTCCGAACCCCTCCCCGGGATTCGCTGTCATAACAAGCACCATCTTGAGCGTGTGTTGGCATCAGAAACCACCAGAGAGCAAAGCGTTCGATCGTCATACCGACCAAAAATGCGCCACCAGCGGCAAATACTTGGCTTGCACCTCCGGCTCATTGCCGTACACGACCTGCCTCAACAGAGACAACACAATGCGTGTTCGAAGAGCAGTCAGTACTGGCGTGAGGGACGCTATGCTGGTCAGTCAAGGAGACATATTACGCTACTTATTGTATAACTCCACGATTAACGAATATTATCCCTGCGTAGCGATTACAGCACCGAGGGAGTCCCCCATTAGCGCAACCCCCGTTGAAATCAGCAACAGAGGGTAACGTAGCAACAACAATCTCCGGGGTTCTGCTGCGGTTACAGCCGCGCCAAAGGCGGTAAGATTGTGCTAGAGACGAAGGGCCGTTCGATTGTCCGTGAGCAGCACCGCGTCTGCCGCCCGATCAAGCAGCCCTTTCCTCTTTGCCCAAGACGATTTCGCTGCCTCTCAACGTCCGTGCTACCGGAAGCCTTCGCCATCAGCTCAGTATCGCGCCCCCCACCCCTCACAGCCCCGCTCTAATGCCCATGACATCGGACGACGACCACGCGATGCGTCCCGCTTCCGAGGTGCCCGCTTTGAATCCCGTCCCGGTGTCGGCAACAACTGCGTCCGAACTACCGGCGTAATCGAGTATCACGATTCCACATGTGCCGAATCATAGATGGGGAAATCCCAATGCGATCAGGAGACAGCGTGAAGATGGAAGATGACAAATGGCTGATTATGCTAGAAACGGGATGTAACAACTCACGCCCATCGTTGTCCACCTCCTAACCCCAGCGCCTGCCCAAGGCGTCGAACAACGTCTGGTTGATTGGCAGCACGCTTCCGTGCCTCAGCCCGCTGGGGAAGCCGGTCCGAGGACTGGCGGCCCACCCAGAGTTGCTCGTCACGTTGTCCGTCTCGTACGGCCTGTACCCATCTCCGGCGTAAAAGTCCAGCAGGACGTGCGCGCGGCCGGCGACCCGGTTGTCCCAGAAACTGGCGGGGCCCTCCACGCCGGACTGGATGATCGCGGAGCCGCCGCCGGGGCGTGTCCAGGTGCCGAACAGACCCGTGGTCGAGACCTCGAGGAAGACGGTCTTGCGGCTCTCGTCCTTGAGGAAGCGCACGAAAGACTTGCCGTCCGAGGACGTCGGCAGGATGTTCAGGTCGATGACGTTGGTCGGGGACTTGTCAATGTACGTCTGCGGCGCGGAGAAGGTGCGGAAGTCCGAGGTGTGGGCGTAGCGGATCACAATGGGGCCGGGTGTGCCGGTGTGGTTCGTGTCCGAGGAGGGATACTACGGGGGCCGGGTTAGCTCCGAGCGAACTTCAATGAGCCGCCAGGGTTTTTTTTTTTTTTTCCCTTTTCTTTTCTTCTTTGTTTTTCCCGGCCGAACGGAACTTACGAATTTGGACGCCCAGTGGACCAGGTATTGTCCCTTGGAGGGGTCCCAGATGGCCTCGGGGGCCCAGACCATGCCGGCGCCGGAGTCTTCGACCACGACCAGTCTCTCGTTGCCCCAGTTCACGAGATCGGTGCTCTCCCAGACGAAGATGCCCCTGCTTCCCTGTCTCTGGGCGGCGTCCCACGTCGTCTGACCGCAGTCTCGTCAGCACGGTGCTCTCTGTCATCTCATCTTCAGACGATGGTAGGATGAGGACAAACCTTGCCGATGTCTAAGTCGGTCCCGACGATGTACCACTTCTTCCCCTTGTCGGCGCCGCCGCCCTCCACGATGGCCGGGTCACGCACGCCGCCGGTGCCCTTGGTGGGCTTGATCACGGGAGACCCCGAGTTGAGGGCCCGGTATGAGGTCGGGTTGTTGCCGTTGCTGAGGTAGAGGTAGACGTAGGGGTCGGCGCCGAGGAAGAAAGCACCGAGGTATCCGGTCAGGTTTGGATCCGCGCGCGGGGCGAGGTCGCCGGTGAAGTCAAGAGACTGGATAGGCGAGGCGAGGGCGGCCGTGGCGGCTAGGCCGACGCCCAAGAGGGCTTTGAAGGAGGGCAGCATCGTATCGACTTGGGGGTGAATTGGGGACTGAGAGCCTCCGAGAACGGTGTATTATCGTGAGTACGCGGGAGAATGGGGGGCAGCTCGACTGGCAATGGGGGCGGCAAAGACGTCGCTTTATGAGCTCCCGTCAAGCGACGCCCCAATCCGGGATAAAACACAACCATTGGTCTTGATCATCGTCATGGGGACTCCGCTGGAGAAGCCAAGCGTGGCAACGGGGCGCGTATCGCGGGATTGCAGCGCGAGTGACGTCGTACCCGTTATGGCTACGGATTGGGACGGATCGTGTCCAGAACCCGCCGAGGCTACAAGAAACTGGCCGCTGACCTTGCCTGGCTTGGTCGCGACGGGTACTTCGGGGCCGAGATGTTTGAAGGTTATGATACGATTCGTGGGACGCGTGCAATGTCGTCAGCTAGTCGGCCAAGAGAGCATTTCACGTGCCCCCGGAGAACATGGCTAGCTATATCAGTCCACCCCGCGCCGGACATTTCTTCGGGAAAACATCATCAATGAGACGATAAACAGGGGGAAATGACCCTGGTGGCCGCTTATCCGGCCCCCGCATTTGGTACATGCCTGGGGAGCTCCTAGGTGCCGGGAGATCTTGCAGATACGAAGTCAGGTTCGCGGTGAGGTATATGTGGGGGGGGGATTCACGAGCTTCAGGGGCTTCTATCATTGGCGCGCATGTTTTATGGGTTTGAAGCCGAGGGACACATTGGGATGGCCGAAAAGATTAACGAGCTAGTTCAAGACGAGTGGATACATATATACGAAGATGCTCGGTTTGTGAATACATACTAGAAAATGCAGAAAGTGTGTACGTGTGAAAAAGGAAACCGAAAATTAAAAAATTGACTTGCCCTACATGCGTCTCGGCCACTGGCGTTGCTCTGAGATTACAAGCACTGTTGTTTGAGTCAGCAATAAATCCAGCCATCTAGGAGCAAAAGACATACCTGAGAGTAGTAGGAGTCCTTGGAAGTGCACTTCAACCCCGCAGCGCACTGGAAGCTGCCGTTCCACGTCGATCCACCACACTGGTCGTGCAACGCGCCGGCCTTGGACGTTGCGAGAGCCAGTATCTTGGCTGCGGCGTGCTCGGAGGCGACGACGATGTAAGACGACGGGTTGGCCGTGACCATGCCGGGGAAAATGCTGGCGTCGACCACGAAGAGGTTGTCAGTACCATACACCTTGGTGTTGAGGTCGACCACGGAGTCACCGTTGTTGCTACGGCCGTCTGCGGTGCCAATCTTGTTGGTGCCTGTATCGGCGATCCCTTGTCAGCCTGGGTTACGGGCCCAAACAGTGGGCAGCAAAGCGACAAGATTGATTGTGATAGAGTTGGCAGGGGGGGCAGAATAACACGAAGACAAGACTCACCGATCCAGTGGTTCGCGCGACGGTTCGAGTACGATACCAACATGTTGTTGACATAGTCTCTGACGGACGTTCCGGGCTCCGGGAACAGCCAGGTGAGGTTGGCGACGTTCTTGAGCGAAGCCTGAAGGTTCTCGATACCCTTGATGACGGCCTCGACGTCGTTCTGGTCACGAAGGTAGGGCACGGTTGAGACGACGGTGCCGAGGTTAGCTTGGATCGTCATTCTACCGCGAGACTTGGCACCGCGGCCAAGGTATTGGCTGATGGTGACGGACTCTGTGATCGTGTGAGCAGATTAGCATGAAATCATGCCACTGCAACAAACTTACTTTCGTTTTCAGCACCGAGACTGCCTTCCATGCGGGCGGTGTACTGAAGCTGGCGAGTGACACCATCGGCACCCTTGAGCTCCTCAAAGAAACTGGGGCAGAGTCAGCAATGCAATTAGACCCAGGCTAACGGCAAACTTACAGAGGTCCGATGTTGGGAGCAGATTGCGCAAAGATGCCACTCCTCTTTTGGAGGTAAAGGTTCTTGTCGGTCACATTGGGGTCGTCATACGCCTCGTAGAAGTCGTAGAACTGAACGTTGGGATGCGAAACAACGGTATCGGTCTATTATAGTCAGTATCCCTGTTCCAGGCTCGGCCCGATACAACTCACGTTGGTGTGGTCTTCCAGGTTGTAGCCGACAGGCAGAGTGATCCAAGAGCTGTTGGAAATCATGGTAGGACCATCTGTGGAGCTCTTGACTATATCAAGCTGGTCCTTCGGTCCAATGCCGCTGCGCATCAGAAGCTTTGCGCTTCCGAAAGTACCAGCAGCCAGAATGACACGGCCCGAGATCGCCGTCACGTTGACGGTGCCTTGGTAACCCCCGCTCAGATACGGCTCGACCTCAACACCGGTGATGTGACCGCCTGTTCGCACGACACGCTTCACGGCGGTATTCATCCAGAGCTTGAAGTTTGAGCGCTTGCTGGCAGACACGAGGTAAGTCGCCATTGGCCCGCCGCGTTCACCGCCGGAGTACATGTACGGCGTCTTGCCGACAGTGCGGTTCTTGGAGTTCGGGTTCGCGTTGAGGTCGATCTCACTCCAACCTCCAGCCTTCAAACCGCTGGTGATGACATCTCGGCCGGCTGTGAGATAGACCTTTCCATCCTGGGACGGAAATGTAGTCCCGGGAATGCGAGAGAATACGCGGGAAGTGGCGGCGGCAACGTCGGTCGATTTCCAACCCGAAGGGAAGTTGTAGTCCCAATCTTGGGAGTAGGGCTGGACGATGTTAGATTGCGCTCAGGTTGAACCGGAGAGACCGAAACTGACCTTCCACCAGAGAGCAGCGTTGATGGCGGTACCGCCTCCGAGTAGGCAGCCAGCCATCTGATCAGTGTCTTGGCAAGCAATACCAGCCGAGTTCTCCCAGATCTCGTTGCAAAGACCAGGCACATCGAAGCGAGTCAAGTTGGTACCGTCCAACCAAGCAGGCTTCATGGTACCGCCCCAGCGGCCTGACGATGGCGGACCTTTTTCAATCAGGAGAACGCTCTTGCCAGCCTCGCTCAGCTTGTCGGCCAAAGGAATTCCGCCAGCACCAGCCCCGACAACGATATAGTCGTATGACTGAGACGGGACAGGGACGCCGGTTGGGCCAGGTTGCGCAGTCGAAGTCGAGGTGGGCACTGAAGTGGTTGTGCTTCCGCCGCCACAGTTATCAGTGACAGTCTTAGTCGCCAACGCCGCCCAAGCAGAGTAGGATGGGTTCGCAATGTTGGCGTCGATGCTGGAGCCATGGATGTTTTGGTTCTCGTGCTGAGCCAGATTGATGTTGGCCGGGCACGAGGGGTTGGTCGGACTGCTGAAGGCCTGGGCCCAACCAAGAACGAGAGACCCGGCGGTGGTGCTAACTTTCCCTGTCGCACCATTGTGGTTCCACTGGAAGCAGTTCTGGCAACGGTAGATGAGGGTGTAATGCGTGGCGTTGATGGTAGATGATATCTGCGTCAATTTGGCGTCGCCAGCATAGACTGCGGGCATGTCGTAGCCCGTGGCCCACTGGAAGGATGTGAGGATGTCACCTCCGTTGGGCCACATCGTGAGGAGAAGCTTGTTGGTCATTGTACCGCCGAGGGAGAGGCCACACCAGCCGGTGCCCTGGCCATTTTTGGAGGCGCATTGCTGGGCAGGTATGTCAGTGTGAGACCAGGACAAGGAAGGCAGTGTTTTCTCACCAGATAACCGATGTATTCGTTGGCGTCAACCGTCAAGGCGTTTTGGGGCAGGGCGAACCCGTATGTCAGACCGCCTGCTGTTTGGGCGTTGGAAGCTGACCACGAGTTGAAGATGATACCGGTCGCGGGGTCGGTGAAGGTCCTCGGAGTTGAAGCCTGAGCGGCAGCTCCATCGAGGACTACGATTACGGGTTAGTCGGAGATAAACAAGAGACTGGGAGAGCCACCTACGTGGCGAAGCCGCCAGGAGGGCTGCCAGAGCACCAGCACGACTGAAGAACTTCATTGTGCCGGACGTCAACTTCAACAGAGGTCTAACAGCCAAAACCACGACTTCCACCCTTCCTCGATTGCAGACCATAGGCAGTTTTTAAAGGAATAGCAACATGCTGATGTCTGCCCAACCGTTCCCCTGTCCATCACATCAACCTCGCCTAGTTTCTAGGATATAGCACTTTCTTCTTTGAGACGGCCAATGAGTCCCAACTGTCCCAAAGTTCGGCTCAGCTGACATATGACCAAAGCATCCCGCAGTTCGGCTCGTCCAGTCATGAGTGATATTATTGTGGATGGTACTCGTGGTATGCAAATGCGCCGATAGGAGGAAATGCTGGCCCAATCCATAGCTAGAGACTAGAGTGCAGTATGGGAAGAGACGTGATGGTGGGGCAGGGAGTCTTCCAACGGAATGTAACAGTGCTGATTGCCTTTGTTGGTCCACCCACGCGACCACGGGGTATCCGGGATGCTCAATTTACCAGAAGCACGGATGAAGGGGTAAAGGTGTTAGACGCGGGAGAGGTATTTGCATATGAGACGAACTAGAGTTGCCAAGAAAAGAAATGTGGCAGGCAAGGAGAAGCATTTCGACCGATGCTCAAAGTCTTCTGGGTATTCCAAGTCTGAGAAGACCGAACGACCCAAAGGTCGGGATCACAGATGCAATGTCTTGGGTCGTGAAGTGAGGTTGAAAGAGACGTGCTGGCCAGGAACAGGAATGCGGAGGCAAACGATGGCGCTACCCCACGTTGCGGTGCGGCGATTCGATCCGGGCTTCCTAATCGAACGGGGGCTCTTGCTTGGTTCGAAGAGCGTCGGCCAGGGTCCCTTGGCCTCAGACGCAGGTGACAAGTTATGGATGGGAGGTCTCCGACATGTCTGTTTGTCTGCTGGCGCCCTGCAGGTTGTGCGAGCCGGTGCTGTACCAACAGCGCAAGGCTTGAAACAAACGCCACGGTACCCCTGATACCCCTGATAGATTGCGGGACCATGCGAAATGAGACATCCTGCTGCCTGTCAGTGTCTTGGCCTCGTCGGTATCGGTTGAGTCTTGGCTTAGCTGGACACGAACCGGGCACCGACCTGACTAGTTTTTGTGAAGGACCATTTTGCCATTCAGCCAGATTCGACGTGCCGACAGTCACTGCTGGGTAAAATGTCGGTTGAACAGGGGGCCCGGGGAAACTGCACGTACAGATCCTCGTGTTCTGGGTCGCCGAGTGTCTTCATTTCGGCTCGCCGCGATGCGACCGTACGGTATTGCCTGAACCGAAAGCCAAGAGCGAGACGAAGACCTCGAGGTCCGTTCCGATTGGCGAGACCAGAGTTCAAGGGCCCTATGGGAGGTGACACAGCGCCTGCTTTGCATATCGCCTTGCTTGTGGCTGAGAAGGATGACAAACCGATGACAGTATCCCAGGCGCGCCGCGGGTGTTTGTTGGTGAGCCGCAATAAGCAAGCGGGAGGGAGCTCCGAGGGAGGGGGGGCCAATGGTGCGGAAGCTGGTTATTAACCACGCTTGGCCTTTCCCATGGGTGTCGTGATAATGTAGTGGGATTCAATCTCGTTGTTGGAGTCGGGATGGGTGGGTGTTCGCTTGCCGACTGGGCCAGGTCAGGACTGCCACGGATCGCGCGTGACTTTCTTATTTGCTCGTTGACGCTGAACCTTCATAACAAGTCGACATCCGAGTTGGGAGGAACTGAATCCAGGGTGGATGGACGGTGTGGTTACTTCTTCCATCGGTGTGTTGAAGGAGGAGGGACGAACATTCAGGAGAAGGAACAAAACCAATAAGTACCTATTTAATACATACAGTACCTCAGAAGGAAGGAAGAAATGGTAGCGCTGCCTTGAGCCAATCAGCAACCAAGATCTCCCGGGAAAAGGAAAGACACCACGCGGCGATTGTAACCCGGCCTCTGCCGCGTTGCGTGTGTATCCAAAATTCCAATCAAATAAATGCAAGCCAAAAAGACCACAAAAAAAAAAGGAATTTCAAGGACCTGTTGACATGAAATTCTTTGCCCGAAAGACCAAAAATATGATCAGTGGGAGGCTTGAACTCCCGGCCTTGGCATTACTTAATATTTCTGGTGAAATATTAGTACCACGCTCTAACCAACTGAGCTAACCGACCAATGATCCACCTAAATTGGCTGTTGCTCCGAGATGACTGCTGCCATCCTATGTCGCAACACTGAACTCGTCAGTGAGTCAGTCAGTGGCACGCCGCTGCTCGGACACTTACAGGAACATGAGCCACTAAAATAACTGGCACAGAAACGGGGAAGGACTTTTTCCAGAATACAAATACTAGTATAGAATTTATCTAACAATACTTCGTGACCAAAAGTAGACTGAGCGATTCACCAAGCCCGGGTGCAAAACCCGAGTCGAGAGATCGCTAACGCCAGCAACGCCCGCTATGCAAAAGTATCCAAGCCGAACTCCGCAACAATGCGTCGGATTTCAGAGGCGAAACCGCTTCTCTTACTGTTCCTTGATTCGAAAACCGTCTATGAGTCGAAGATGGCGCCGTAGGCAGGAATGCCCCTGCTCTCAAGGCCGTACACGACCTTCCTCGTCACCTTCTGGTTGGAGATGATGACAACCGCCTCGCATGGTCCCATCTTCTTGCCACCGCTGTTCTTCATCTCGGCGACGCCGGCTTGACGACGACTGCTCTCCCACATGCGGTACGTTATAGCCACGAGGTCGGGTCGGACGGTCTTCTTGGTGTCGATGATGACCGCGTTGGGGTCGGCCTTGTAGATGGTGTCAATCACGGCTTGTCCGTAGGTCACGGCGGGACGTTGGGTGGACCAGATGATGCGGACGGGGTGGTCGGGCTTCTGGACGAACAAGCTCAGACAGGGTCCGATGCCAGAGCCGGTGGCGATGACGATGCAGGGCTCGAAGAGGCCGGCGACGCGGAGGACGCCGTACTGCGGAACGCCGCGGGTCCAGATCTTCTTGGGAGGGTTCTTGATGACCTTGTCGGTCCAGTCACCGGCGTTGGAGACGAGCACGGAGAAGCCCTTCTTTCCGGCGTTGCTGAGTCCCTGCCGGCCCTTCTCGAGCTCGCCTTGGGCGGGAGCGGCGGGGTTCGGGATGACGGCGAAGGCGTGGGTCTCGCGGAGGGGCGCGTCGGTCAGACGGACGGCCTGGCCGTAGTGGACGTCGGCGTAGTTGAAGTTGAGCTTGACGACGTGGGAGGACATAGCCTCGGCCTCGACGTCGCGGAGGCGGAGACGGGTCCAGGGGTAGGCGACCAAGAGGGTGATGACGATGAGCATCCAGAAAGAAGGAGTCTTGACGATGGAGGCAGCGTAGGGGATCTTGGCGGCGATGCTGTTGTCCTCGGCGAGCATCATGACAAGGGCCCAGAAGAGGAGGACGACGGACCACCCGAGGAAACGGTGGGTGCCCTCGAACCAGTTGTGAAGCAGGACGCGGGCCTTTGGGTGCGCGAAGCCGATGATGAGGCCGAGGAGGACGCAGATGAGGTAGCTGCAGAGGAGAATGTAGGCGCGGAGGGCGGAGTTGGGGTGGTCCATTTCGGCCGTGAGCACGATCAGAAAGAGGACGAACCAGAAAAAGGAAGCAACACCGCAGCCGGAGTGGATCCCGCCGTACGAGTAGACCTTGGCAAAAGCGCGACGGACGGACAGAGGTGCCTTGGCGGGGAAGAGCACGAAGACCTTGAACATGGCGTTGACGGTGTGCTCGTTTCGAATGAAGAGGGCGGCGAGGATGTTGGCAGAGACGGCAGTGGCGCATGTTTGGGGACTCAAGATGTGAGAGGAGCCGCTGGAAATGGAGTGGACGATGACGAAGACGAGCGCGGCAATGTTGGCTAGGAAGGCAAGCGTGAAGATGCGACGATACACCGAGCCAAAGTTCCAGCGGAGGTAGCGATAGGCTCGGTTGCCCTTCTTGGCGGGGACGGTGATCTCGACATCGTCGTCGTCTCCTTCGTCGTGAGCGGGAGCAGTGGGAGCTTGGGTCTCATGAGGCGCGGCAGGAGCCACGAGAGTGCGAGTCGAGGAGTTGTGACTGCTCGTAGGGAAGAAGGCTCTTGCTGGAGGTGTAAGAGAGAGCTCGGAGACGACCTGGACATCTTCGGCATGGAGCGTGGTCGAGGAGGCCATAGCGGAAGGGGAAGACATGTTGAAGATGGGTTAACGAAGAACTGGTTCAGTGGTCAGTGCCCATTGAGCTGCGTCGATGCGGTCGGGCAGACTTACAAGAAAATAGAAATACCAGAGGCGGAGGTAGATGATGATGACAGGGGAGTCGGAATAGAGAAGATGGTGGAGAGATATGAAAATAAGGAAATAAGGGAAAAGGAAAGAAAAAAAAAACAGATAGGAGAAGAGGCTAGCAAATGGTGTTCTTGGCTGCTTGATTCTTGTGTGATGGGCGGGAAAAAAGAAGATCACCAAGGGAGAGAGGGTCTCGATGGCCTGATATATACTCCCTCATGATGCTGAAGGGCGGGTGCCTTCAAGAGCCTTCACATACCTGTTACCCTGGACGTGGACGCCACGACTACGGATGGTGACCACGGCCAAAACAGAATCCGGCGACGTTGGAACTCGTGCGCAGGGATTCTGGTCTTGGTGCCACCGACGCTGTGCATGGGAGTAGTGCAGCTATGTATGGACTGTAGTCAAGTATCGTTGGGGTCCGGGAATCCAGGACGACGTCGAGGGCTCAGCATCCCGCCGACGTGCAGGCGGCCGAGCCGGTTGTATCTCAAAAATAGAGGTTGGTTGTCTAGCGCGAGATAGTCTTGATGTTGATGTCTGGTAGCAAGGGTGGTGCCTGGGAAGGGATTGGCTCCCGAGACCCTGGTTTCGCTCAATGTGGTATCTTCTCCAGTCCCCTAGTCGGCGGGGCATGGCCGGAGGACGCGGCGCGGGGAGGGCAGCTGGGTTGCATCGTGGATGCAGAAGCCGATCAGTGACTATGGCTTGCTTGGCTTGACAGTTGAAAGAAGCACGCGTAGCCATGGTATTGGCGTCAGCCTATTTTCATCTCTGTCCAGATCGTCGAGGACGGTTTTCTCCGACGCAGTGCAGTGGACGTGACTCTATGCCAGAGTTTGGTCATTAGCTGTGAATGAAGGAGCTTTGGTTCTGCGGAAGAAACCCCGTACGGGTTTTTTTTTTTCTTTTCCTTCCTTATCATCCTGCCTCACTGGCTCCTAGTATGGTAGTCAGCCTTACTCGCATGCTTAGGGCGCCATATACTTTAGACCCTGCACTCTCAGTACATATATTAATAGTATTAGCTGCTATAATTCCTAAGTAAGCCTTAGTTTATATAGACTTAAAGTTGGTTTTAATAAAGAGTTTAAAATAATTAATTACGTAATTACTTTTATATAAGTTTAAAGTTTATAATATATTCTCTCTAAGTAATTTTATAGTTTTATTTTAACTTATAAATTTAATTTTACTTATTATTATAACTTCTAAGTAAGCCTTAGTTTATATAGACTTTAGAATTAATTCTAATAAAGAGTTTAAAATTATTAAAATAATATTTATATAAACTTAAAGTCTATAATATATTCCAAGTAATTTTCATAGTTTTATTTTAACTTAAATTTAATTTTCTAACTTAATTTACTCCTGGATTAATTTTCTTCTTACTATAACTTTTAGTTACTAGTTTCCTATATAGGTACTTATTAATAAACATTTCAGTAGCTGGACCTCGTGGCGAGATCGAGACAATAAGCCGCGAGACATGATTATCGGATCCGATCCGCCGGAGACATCATGAAGGCCTGCTCGTGGGCAGATTGACGACTGCATTTACTCAAAAGGAGCAATGCCCGAGAAATAGCCCTGACGCGGTGGAACTTCCTGTCTCTGCCACAGGTGCCACTAGATTTCCTGAACGAACCATTAGGCGGGGGGAGGGGTATCCCTATGTTGCTGATCTCCCGCCCTTGACATGCTGGACGTGGGAAAACCCCCACCCCCGGAAGACATCTAAACACAATGCGCAGCACGCGAAGGCTAGGGCTAGTTCTTTTCTCGAAGATGTGGCTGGCTGGGCTGGCTGGCGGCATGCGCGTGTCTGGTGCCAGACTGGCGCAGCGCCGCCCTCGACAGAGAGTCGGGAAGACATGTGGGATGACGGTGGTGCTACCAACACGCTGAAGAGGATGAGACGTGGATATCGAAAGCCCCTGGAATTCGCGATGGGTTGGGCGTCCAGTTCAAAATCCGGCGCTTTAGCCCAAGGCCTTCGAACCCCAGCCCCGAGGTGGACTGCAATCGTCTTGCTGGAGGCCGGGAGAGGGGGTGTCCCATCTGCGTACTACTTTCGTCTTCCTCTGCATCGCCGACAGAAAGAAAAAAAAAATTGGGAAGAACAAGGCTACTAGTTTCTAAAATTGGGGTGACAGCCACCATCGCTTCACAGCTCCGAGGTAATCGCCATGGCGTACTCTAGGGATTGCTGACAGGTGAGAGTTGAGCAGCAAGGGCCAAAGCTTCTTTCGGGGATGAGTTCCTCTCTCTCTCTCTCTCTCTCTCTCTCTCCATGCGGCGCTTGAAGCTTTCGCTGGGTTATTACGTGACATGGTTCGGTAAGCCCTGAAAGCCCCCTTTGTCTTGGACCGATGCTTGATGGCGCCTCGCCGGCGCCATCTGGCCGAACGACGACTCAACTTTGCTGCCAGTGCGAGCTTGATCTGAGACCAGGGCTAACAGTCTTGGCGTCACGACTCCGAGATACCAGAGACAGAAACAAGGACGGAGAGACAGGTGGGGAGCTGTCAAAAGGATAAAAAGTTTGGGACGGGAATTTTCCTTTTTTTCCCCTTATTATTTTTTTTTATATTTTCTTTTTAAATTTTTGGCCAGCTCTTAAGGGATTGCCGGGTGATGCGAACCAGTCGCTTGCTGTTGTTGTTGCTGTTGTTATTGTTGTTGTTGTTATTGTTGTATCGTTCAACGCCCTTGTTTACCTCTATGAGGCACAAGGCGTCTGCGCCGGCAGGGAACCACTCGCTTGGCGTCTAGGGAGAAGCGATAGACTCTTTTTTGCTTTCTTTTTTTTCTCGTTTCTTCCCCCCAAGACATGGCGGCGACATAATCGAAACATCACGATGATGATGACCCGGGCTTGCTGTGCGATACGGGAAAGTGCGTCAGGTAATATGGCAAATGGGGGCTCCGCCAGCAGTAGGGGCGAAGAAGAAGACCGACGGGACCTCCGCTTGGCCGGAAACAATATTCCCGAGGGAACGCTGGATCCCCCCCCTCTCGGGGGGAAGGCTGCCGGCGGTCGATCATTCGACGATCTATGACCTGACAATCGGGTAGACAGGTCTTGATGTCGCGCGGCAGCGCTCTGGACGCAGTCCCGAGTTGTCGTTTTGTCCTCGGAGTACGTGCCGTCCGCGCCGTGCCTGATGTTTGATCCGCCGATCTGCGATGCGCCGCCCCCCTTGGATGTTCGACCGTTGTCAGGGAGGACGAGGCTACGAAAGAAAGGGGGTAAATGAGAAAAAACATGCCTATTTTCAGCAAGGAACCCCCCCGTTTGCCAGGTTGCCATTGGAGAACATGGCTGCCTTCAACAAAGTCCGATCCTGCGGCTTATTCTATTCCCCCCCATCCCCCCCCCCCCCCCCCCAAGCCACATCCCGTGGATGCCAAGAAGGAAGCACGACAGTACCGCGCATCGTTCATAATGACCGCCGGTCAGCACTCCTAAGCCCCCGACAAGATGCGCAGAGTCCAGAATAGACATGGAGGTTTGCGAACCACGTCTGGGAAGTCTGCGGTTCCTTGAGAGTGTGTTGCCTTGATGTATGTATTGTAGAATGCACTCTGGTCCTTCCTCTCTCAACGCCTGGAGTTTCGGGCGCTAAAAGCTCAGCCGTCATTGGTCAAGTGCCTTGCAGGATCCCCCGATCTAGAAATAGGTCGGGTTAATATCCCATCTTTTCGCGTTCGGATTCCCCACGGTATTTGCAGGAAACGTGGAAACAGAGGGTATTATCACTGTGTGCAGGTAGTCACACAAGGTGTCCAAACACACAAAGCAGGGCACGAACGCGGGCCGTTGGGGGGCAATAAATAGCATTATTCCTGAAGGATCGCCTGTAGGCTGTAGCACGACACACAGCTTCTGCCACCTGCGGCGGCCCGGCCCCAGCAGATCCTTCTGGCCGTACCATAATTATCTACAGCAATCGTTTTTCTTTTCTTTACTCGTGTATTCGTGTTGAATCATTACCGGGTTCACCACCTTTTCAAGATTCACCGTCGGTCTCGTAATACGGGTCCTCTGGCTGATACGGAAACTTGCGGACGACGACGTCACCCTTGTACGACCACAAGTCCACTTGCGTGGGCTCGTAGTCCAGGCCGCAGGTGTCCGTCTCGGCACCGAAGGTGAAGACGCCGGTGGCGTTTCCGTTGGAGTAGTCGACGCGGACCATGTTGACCGTCTCGACGTTGGGGCCGACGTCGAAGTAGTTGGCCGGCATGAACTGGACTCCGGAGTGGGCGGTGGTGAAGACGGTGGTCGGGAGGTCGCCCTGTTGCTCGAGTTTTAGCTTTCATCTTCGTCGAGCTCAGCGGTTAAAAAGAAAAAAAGGGACGACTCACGGTGTGGGGGACGTGGTGCATCCCGAGGTTCAGCCAGAGGACCAAGTCCGTCTGGTTCAGGCTCTCGCCGTCGAAGAAGGCGTCGAAGTCGACGGGGGGGTTCTCGACGTCCTGGTTGTTGTACGGGTGGCTGCTCCGCGGCTCGGTGTCCTTGCGCCTCGAGACCATGATGTCGTGGCCGGCCCACCGGGCCGCCTTCTTGAGGACGTCCGAGTCCTTGACCGTCAGGTGCGCGGCGCCCGTGTACGGCAGGACGCGGTAGGCGCGGTACTCGCCGTGCCTGTTCCGGACGTCCTGGTTGAGGACGAAGAGCTGGTCCTGGTTGTTGTGGCTCCAGTCGAAGCGGCCGTCGTCCTCCGTCTCGACGAACTCGCGCTCGACCTTCATCGTGTTGAGCGCCTTGCCCCGGGACCACGGGTAGACCTGGGTGGTCGGCACCTGGCGCATCCGCTGGACCGTGTTGTCGGTGCCCAGGATGTCGAAGTCGGCCTTGAAGTTGAGGACGTGGTCGTGCATGGAGCCCGAGAGGTTGTCGTGGATCCTGAAGCCGTAGTCCTCGTTCTTGGCGTAGAAGGCCGCCTGGATGTAGCCCGAGGCGCGCACCTCGACCGCCACGGACCCGTCGAGGAAGAAGGAGTAGCTGAACATGTAGTCGTAGTTTCCGATGGTCGACACGGAACGGACCGTGAAGTAGACGTTCTTGGTCGCGGTGACGTATTTCTCGGAGCTGTGGCGGGCCATGGGGTAGTCGGCGTCGAACTCGAAGAGGCAAATGCTGTTGAGATGCGTGTGCGTCGTCTCGGACACGTAGAAGGACGAGTTGAGATAGGTGGCGTAGGAGGGGCAGTCGTAGCCCTTGAGAAGCTCGAACGCGAAAGGGCCGAAACCGTAGTACGAGTCCAGGTAGGCGACGTGAGACTGGAAAGGATCGCTTCCGGCGTAGTGAGCGAGAGCCTCCTGCAGGCCGAGCTCGTAGATGATTCTTTGGCCCTTGTAACGGATGTCGTACAGAGCCATGCCGTTGTCGCGGTTGAAGCCGACGTAGAAACTCCAGCCCATCCACTCGACGTACTTCCGCTCGGGGTCGACCGAGTATCTCGCGCCCTGGGGTGCGACCGCGGTCGGCGGTGCGTTGGTGTCCAAGGGAAGGGTCTCTCCCTGTTGGTCCGTCGCGGACCAGTCCCCGGCCCAGTTCCCGCCGAGCTTCTCGACTTGGCCGCCCCAGTAGGCGTCGCGGAAGGCCTCGGTGGTCTCGTAGAAGACGCCGTTGTAGTACCAGCCCTCGACGGCCCACTTGGACGGGTCGCGCCCGGTGACGTCGGACATGAAGAAGAGACCCATGGGCATCATGGAACCGACGTCGAAGATGGACGTGGGGATGCTCCAGAACTGGTCCCACCGCTGCACGCGACCGTCGTCCTGGTAGTAGGGGTCGATGCCCCAGACCGAGAGCGTGTCGTTGTCGAGGCCCAGCGCGGTGGCGTTCCAAAGGTCCAGAGTGATGTCCGCGACCGACCTGCTGACGTCGTTGAGCCAGCCCTGCACGGCGTCGTCGTCGGCGTCGAGGCTGCGGACGCGGCCGCCGGTCTTGCGCGTGTAGGGGTATTCGAGACGTTCCCACCCGGTGGTGCCGTTCGCGACGGGCAGAGGGCCGACCAGGATGTCTTGGTACTCCGGCTCTTCCGAGGCGCGGAAGTCAATGAGGACATGGGCGTAACGGGCCGGGGCCGGAGCGGTGCCGTCGATGTACGCCAGAGCGTCCGTCTTGTTGGGGACCATGAGCTCCACGAGAACGCTGTGACAATGTTAGTCTGTGTCTGTGTCTCTCTGTGTGTGTGTGTGTGTGTGTCGCAGCCTTTGTTGCAATCATCAGTGTCAACTTACATGGTGTTGTCCCAGGACGTTGCGTTCTCGCTGACGCTGAGGTTGAGCTCGGGTTGAGCAAACAGCCATTTGGTCACGCCGGCAGCTTCGACGTCCGTCAAGCCTCCCCAGATGTTCTCTTTGGGAGCCTTGACGTCCATGGGATCATGAGGCACGCAGTCGGCAGGCTGAGAGCTGTTCCCCAGCTGCCGTTTGCTCATCGCCTGACTCAGTGCCTTTCTGCCATGTCCCTTGGCACGTTGCTGAGCCCACGGTGTCTTCGGAAGGCCGTTGACGTGTGGAACAAGGTCGGAGCCGAGCAGGAGCAGGGCTCCCAGCCCGAGAGTGCGGGCGAGTGAAGAGAAGCCCATGGTTTTCCGGGGCTTGCTTGTCTGTGAGGTCGACGAGGCGCTTGGAATTCTCAACACTCAGGCTTCCTGAGGAGGGCCGCCTCCTCTTTTATGTGCTCGTCCTGTTCCAGCGTCCCATCAAGGGTCATGGTGAAAGCGATGTAGGCATCCCCCCGACACCGGTGATCGAAGTGTCCCCACGATAATCAGATTTCCCGAACAGACTATCGGGTAACAACCCTTCAAGTCAAGCCGATGGGCAATGTAAATTGAACTAACCTGACCTGGAAGGCCGAGACACTAGTGAAAGTGAGCCTCAACAGCGATTCTCGTGTGTGGGGAAAAGGGATTCCGAGCAGTACGTACATGGTAGTTGTGTTCCGAGCTTGAACTCATGCAAGCCACAGTATCGCTCCAATACCCAGAGATGGGATGATCGAACCGACTTGCTGGACTCGGCGTCTACTTGGAGAGGCCGTCTGGTGGAAGTACTGATACGCGGCCCGCGGCCTACGCATTGTCCGGTTGGAGATCCAGTTGGACGATATGCTGTCGAATAGACATATCAACAGATCATAGATGCTATCCATTGTTTGCGCAAGTCATTGGGGGACGTTTCTGCAGGATCATGTTGCTGCGGGGTCGATGTCTTCTTCTTCGTGATAACACCAGATCAAACTGGGTTGGCAGGTCCGAAGTCGAAACATTCAACCAATGGGTTACCGTCGTTGCCTATGTCAAATCCGAAGTTGAAGAAACGCGATGCCAAATCGCTATCAACGGGCCCAGTTGGACGGATTTGTCTCCACCATCCAGGGTATACCCCGGCTCATGGCGTCGAGAGGGTGGAGGGGATTGCCATGGTCATCGGCCAGGATCCTGGTGTAGAGACTGGGTTTGTGGGGTTAGGCGCATTGCTGTAAGTCAAGGCCAACCCATCCCATGGGGGGTTAAACTGCATTGAACAAAAGTCGAGGTTAGCCAAAGAAGCGTGGTTTTCCACAAGATAACCCGGCGGATTCTGATGACAAGTATGTCCATGTCTTGCTCGTGGGAGGATGAGTTGTCGTTGCAGTAGGCTTATCTTTAAGCTGCCGTTATCTCGCCGACACACACCCAGTCGGATGTGTTATGCAACTTGGCCTGAGCTTGCAGTGTTGGCGGTGAAAACGCGAAGCAAAGTCGGCGATTCCTGCCAAAGATCCACCTGTTAACGAATCTGGGTAGACTACACCAGGATCCAACTTGGACCGGGAAACTTGGATGAAGCCTACAGAGGCCGATGAACTGCCGTGGACCCACTTCCTGCTTCCCACTTAGGTAGTCTTACGGGCCGGGGCTGTATCGCTGATAAGCTCGCATAGAGTATGCTTGTTTGTGCTGATAGGTAAGCGACGAGTTCTCCGCCACGGGTCGCAGTAGAAACATGCGGACTTCGCCGGCGAGAGCCTGCATGCGGTGGAGGAATGGCTTATCGTAGACCTGTTGTGGTCTTTCTCATAGCTAATGCGTCTCTCTCTCTCTCTCTCTCTCTCTCTCCTGCCGTGGACCATCACGTTGAGCGGTCTGACGTATCCGTTGGAATCGCCAATAGACTGTCGTGCCTTAAGCGTAGCGCCCATGCTGATAGGACAATATGACTTCTCTGAACCCTTGCCGTGCGCGGCAGCCGGACTGACCACTGCACTGTTCCATGCCTTATCGCATTCCCCCGGGCTCCGACGTCGGTGTCAGCCCCGACAGGCGGGAGGAGGGCGTCCAGTATGCAAGTTACGGAAAGCCTCTTGTCGTTCCGAGACCTGGGAAGATGTGATTCTTCATCGACTCGGATAGTTTTGGACCGTCGTTTGCCTTCCTCAACGATGTCGCCGATTAGAGAAATGGCTAGAGAGCATGGCTTCAGAAGCCTCGACGGCTTCCACGCTCGTTTGTACTGAGCGTTTTGGATAGCCAATCTTCATGATAAATGTATTGATTAGCAAGCCGAACAACATTAACTGGGACGGTTCTTCACTTGTGGTGATTTCTTGGACAACGTATCCGTCATTGAGTGAAGAAGTATACAGTGGTTGCGTCGATGAAGAAGTTGAGGAAACAAGTCCCAGCATGATGCCTCCCTACTAGACCCTTCGTCGTGGACTTATATTATGCTTCCCCTTCTTCACGAATCTCTCACAGTGCTGGTTTGCTCGTTTCTAGCTGCATACCAGCGGGCGCTTAGAGAAACCGCATGTGAGCTTGCGGGCGTTCTGAAACCGAGCCTCCTATCATTGGCCGATGAGCAAGTTTGTCTTGGAAAGAACTCCCGAAAGGTGGTGACGTGTACATTGTCTTGCGTATTAGCTCGTCTGATGGCACCATCTCACCCGACGATCGAACTGCTTTCGTCTTTTGTCTCCCGTCTATTTCTATTTTTTTAATCAATCCAATCGTGATCACCACTGAATTCCCAAAGAAAAGGAGAAATGTGCGTCCCCAAGATCCCAAGTTGAAGAGGTGACTGGCCGAATTTGGGTCGTTGAAATAGCTTCTTGGTGTGGTAGTTCGGTTTACCTACTTGCGAATGGGTCTCTCCCAGTCTCCGCCCCGGAAACCGATGGTTTGGTTCTGCCGCTTTGAGTCTCATTCCAGATGCTGGGAGCTCATGTACAATGTCTTCTGGACTGAATTCCCCGCCAAGCACTGAAAGACAGCATTCCGTGGATTCTCACTCACATGAGACTTTACTTAGAGGGATAACCTCAGGTGCTCTGGCTCTCCGCAAAGTTAATTAGGTTCCTACAGTATTCATTGGCGTGTTGGTCATGTGCGCCGTTTATATCCCTTGAAAGGTCATCGGAAAGTATCTACTTGGGCCACGCAGTATCATGTCTTGAACCAAGCTACACTTGAGTATATGGAATATAAAGGCACGAGATAGCTATCAAAGAAAGATGTATATGTAGCGACTTTGATAAAGGTCTAGATGATTGATTTCAAGTTTCAAATTCAAAGCCCGAGAAGCTTCTTCATCTCATCACCCATTACTCCAGGGTGAGGGACCACGACAGCTCCAGCTTCTTCAAGCGCCCTGGCCTTTGCGTCCGCCGATACGTCTCTCGGCGTCAAAACAGCGCCTGCGTGACCCATCGTCTTCCCTCTGGGTGCCGTTCTTCCAGCGACCATGGCTATCACCGGCTTCGGGCTACGCGCCGTGTCGTTGTATTCCCTGATTGCCTCGGCGGCTCTCAGCTCTGCTCCGCCGCCGATCTCGCCAATGACGATGATGCCCTCGGTTTCCCCGTGCTCGAAGAAGAGCCTCAGACCGTCGAGGAGCGTCGTCCCGGGCATCGCGTCTCCTCCCACGCCGACGACGACGCTCTGCCCCAGCCCGGCCCTCGTCGTCGCGCCGACAGCTTCGTAGCTCAGAGTCCCGCTCTTCGACACGATACCGACGACGCCTCTGGAGTACTGCCTATATGGCATGATGCCGATCCGGCACTGGTCGGGGGCGATGATGCCCCGGGCA
This sequence comes from Colletotrichum agaves, assembly GCA_036785465.1. Taxonomy (NCBI): domain Eukaryota; kingdom Fungi; phylum Ascomycota; class Sordariomycetes; order Glomerellales; family Glomerellaceae; genus Colletotrichum; species Colletotrichum agaves. The sequence continues at coordinate 50,377 of JAXISO010000255.1, forward strand.
GTTTGGGCCGACCAAGCGTGACTTGGTCTGGGTTCTGAGAACCTCCTGGACCCCGGCCATGTCGTGGACGGGGACGTGCTCCGCGACCGACACGACGAGGGGCACCTCGGCCTCGATCGCTTCGACGATGGCAACAGCCGCGAATTGCGCAGGGACAAAAACGGCGCTCGCGTGGGGCTGGACCTCGTCCATCGCCTAGGCAGTCGGAAAGTTGAGACGATTGTGCGCAGCACAACGGAGGGGGGATTCGGTGACAGTCGCTTACTTCTTTCACCGTGTCGAACACGGGCAAGCCCAGATGCTCTTTGCCACCCTTGCCGGGTGACACGCCGCCAACGACATGGGTGCCATACGCGATCGTGTCTCTGGCGTTGAGCGTGGCCTGGATGCGTTAGAAAGGCCTCGGGAAGTAATAAAGTCAATCAAGTCTTACGGCTCTTCCGGTAAAGCCTGGTGGACATTCTGCATTAGGCGAGGAGCGTCAGACGGTTATGTTTGGCAACTTTACCTTGGAAAATTACCCTGGTAGTCTTGTCTATCCTCAAGTTTGCAATTGTGTCTTGCTCATATGAACCCTGTGCTCTGAGCGCCGATGAGAAATGCTTTCTGCCCATCAGGCTTCGTCCGGGCGCCCAGGCGCGGGTCGCACATCCCAGCACGCATCGCGGAACCATCGCTACAGACTCGATAGCAGTGGTATCAAGCTATTGTGAAGTAGTGGAGGCCGCTGCTCGTCGTCGATTCAGACCTTCGGCCCCTAGGCCATGTCACGGGTTGGGAAAGCTGTGTCGGATATGTCCATACAGCCGAATTCGTGGTCCTAATGATGTCATTCCCTCGCCACATGGCTGTGTGGCTTTGATTTTTCCCGATGCCCGGCAGTACCTAAGACGGCACGGGGGCACTAAGAGGTTCGGGCCCTCCGTAGAGCCTCTGATAATGATTTTCCAACTGAACAGCTACACAGACAGATCAAGAGTCTTCACAGTACTTACAATTGAAACCTGTGCCAGCAAATAACCGATGCTATCAATGCACGAGAATCGGGTTAGTCCCTCAAGAACCCCAATCGGCAAGATGTGCTAGGACCCTCGGCAATGAATTGATCTCTTGCGAAAGCGCACGGGACGAGTCAGTCGCTCCTGCAGTGCTCGCTGATCTTGAAACGGAATTGCTCACATCAGCTTGAATTTCGTGAAGCTGAGAGCATTACTGTTGCTGTTCAGCCCCAACTATCATAGGTTGACCTCCCTGACTACTACCGACGAGAGACACGAAGAAGGAAGCCCAGTATACTTGGGGAGTTGACATCGATCAGATAAGTAACTCATGTCTACCCGAATTCTGAGAGTCTGAAGTTCCGGCATCTGGTACCTAACGCCTAAAGGGCAATAGCCTCCTCGTTTTCCTTCGCAGGTCAGAATGCATCGGAACAGCAGAGTAGAGTCTAGAGATATACTGGCAAATTGCTCTCCAATCTACAGCACGTAATTCGAGGAACATGGAAGACATGCTTCTCAACGGCAATCTTGATCAAGGACATATCCACATGATCACGAGTACATCTCTTCAACACCCTCTGCATACATAGAGCCAGTCCTTAAGCGTCGGAAGGAAGTAGTAGCCAAGCTATCCAATACTGGGTCAACCTTTGTTTGCTAGGTGTCAGAGGAGGGTTCCGGCTCGAAGTGACGGATGCGTATGGTTGTCCTAAACGTATGGATGCGGTTGTTGATACATTCGAAGCTGGCTCTTCCTAACGGATCCCATCCATCCTGTCCTAAATACCCCTATCTTCGCTGACTCAGGGGACCCGTTAGGGACCACTCGGGTGGGCCCTGACACTAGGGCTGCGAGAAATGCAAAAGACCAGACAGACCATTGATGGGACTGATACGCTGCCTTTATAGTCTATAGAGGAAGCAAATACACTTTTATTTACCTAGAATAAGAGAATCTTTGCTCTTTGTAAGGGCGGGACGCCTGACTGTAGTCCTAACGCATCCAGGAGGTTCTCTACACAACCTAGAGCCAGGAACAAGCGACAAAAGGCAAAAAGATTGCATCCGCCGGTAATCGAAACCGGGTCCACAGCTGGATCCCAAGATGGAAGGCTGTGATGCTAACCACTACACCACGGATGCCGCTAAATGCGATGGCAGAAAGCGGAGCATGAGTTTGAGAAGTAGCATGGGGGCAGTTGTCCTTGTGTTTACCTGGCCGTCATGGAAGGCGTGCTGCTGGGAGGAAAGTACGATGGTCTCTTGAATTCAGTGCCACCCAAGCCTGCCGCTTTCGTCGAGATGGGACGGAATCGCACTACAGCATAAAATGTAAAGACTAGCTGCGGTAAATGTTGTCTAGAGCTTGAAATCGGAAAAAAAGTTGGGTATCTTTTCAGCTGTGCGAGTTCGGTTGGAGTCCCCATGTGAAGCTACGAATTACAGTGAGCAGAAGTGCCGAGCCCTTCGCGTTATTCAGGCCTCGACCCATCATGCAATCCTTTGAGCATGATATACATCTGCTTCTGCTCTTATGGGAACGCCCACTGATGGCTCCATGCTGATACACGCAGCTATGAAGCCCTAGGCAGAGGGGTCGGAACAGCCGCAACCATCTTTGACTGACGTATGCAGAAGCAAAATAGCAACTATCAAAGATCCATCCTACCGACGCAACATAAAAGTAGGGCCAGTGGAATCGGAATCACTGCATTGTCTAATCACATGTACGGACGCGTTCATTTGATATTGACTGTTACGTCACGTGGGTAGGCTGGGCCTACTTCAGCACCTTCAGCACCTTCCCTTCCTTCCTCTTCTTCCCTCATCCATACACACACAACAACAACAACAACCAACCCACCAGATTCGCCCATAGGCAGCCCAAATTCAATATATCACGATACTTTCTCTTCACAGGCCGTGTCCAGTTCGGAGTATATAGGTTTACCGCCAGTGATCTAAGAGCTTTCCAGACATCTGCGACAAGCAGCGCTGTTAGGCGCCTTACGTAAGCAGGCCCATGGCTGGGACCCTTACTTAGCTGCCTCTCCCCCACCTACCTCATAGAGAAGGATCATCACAACTACACCACAATTAAACTAGTCTCTTAAGAGTCCTTTTCCTACTCTAGTAGTTTATTTTCCCCCTTTTTTTTTATTAGTTTATTATTAAATATAATATAATAGTATAACTCCCTTTATAAGAATTTTTTTAATTAATTTCCCTCTCTTAAGTAATTTTAACCTTAAAGAAAATTCTATAAAATAATTAATTAACTTTATAACTCTACCCCTTTACTAATTAAATTATTAAAATTAATTACTTACTTTTATTTAAAATTATAAAATTTTAAATACTAAGTATTTATTACTTAAAATTCCTTTTTTTTTCCTACTTATAACTTATATAATTATACTCTTTACTATATAAAGAGAATAATTTTATAAATATATAGAATTAGGACCTTAAATATATAGAAATTAATTTAATATAACTTAAACTTAAGACCTAGTTACTAAATAATTTATTAAGAATATTAATAGTACTAAAAATTTATAATAAATTTAATTATATAATATAAACTAATATTAGAATATTTTTATTTAAAATATACTTTCCTTAACTTTAAAAATACCTATTAAGAAATATAATATACTTATATAAAATATACCTTTTAAAATCTTAGAAATAATTACCTTAAATATAATTAATAAATATTTAATTTCCTTATAAATTAATATAAAAAACTTAATAATAATAAATATATTAAACTTAATTACTTTTATAGTTAATATATTAAAATTAAATTCTCTTATTATAATAAAAAGACCTTTTATATATTAAGTAATATGGTAGACTCGCGGGTATGTATAGGGTTAAATAGTTCAAAGAAGGCTTAATTATATTAATGGGAAGTGCAATTATAAGTCTAGTATATATACCTAGTTAGGCTTATTAGGGCCTAACTAAGCTACTTAGTAGCTATGAAGTACTAATTAGGCTATACTAATACTACTAGTCCTATAATATACCCCCTAATTATACTAGTAAATAGTATAATTATATATTATAGAAAATATAAAATAAATATAAATAATAAATTTAAAAATAAATTAAGGCTCTTTATTTATACCTCTAGGTTATTATACTAGATCTTTTAGTACCTATATAATACCTTTATAGTATTATTTATTAGCTACTTTATTAACCTAGTAATAATAAATTATTATAACTTAATATAAGGTAAGTATAATAAAGTGTTTTATTCCTACTTTATTAATTATTTAGTAATTTACTCCCTTTAGCTAACTATTATAGCCTAAATACCTTAGTTAATATTAAATAATATTAACCTATATAATTTTTATAAATTCTCTCTTTTCCTCTCTAATTTATATAACTAGTAATTATATATATTAAATAATTTTATAGCCTTATTAGTATTATTATAACTAACTATTAATATAATATTAATTTCCTTTAAAATAGCCTTAACTCCTAAGAAGTATAAGTTTATTTTACTATTAATTTTAGTAATAAGTACTATAAGTATTTATAAGAAAAATACTAACTTTTATAAATTCCTCTTATAATACCTACTACTATCCTTATAGTACTTAAGAGATAGTAATTAATTCCAATAGAGATATATTCCCTAATTTTTCTAAGAATTATTTAAGTAAATATTATATTTATTCTATACTAGCCTAAGTTAAGGATATTAATTAGTAGGAATTAAATAATATTTATATTATTCTAATTTCTTCCTCAGCTTTAGTAAGTAGTATATAAGACTAACTAACTACTATACTAGTCCTAGAGTCCTTAATACCTACTCTAGTAGTTCCTACTCCCCTTATTATAACTCTAGTGCCTACCCCTAAGCCTAAGAATACTCTAGTACCTATTACTCCCCCTATTTCTTCTACTCCTATACCTAAGGTACTAATAAAAGAAAGTAATAAAAATAATAATAATAATAATAAGTTAGTTAAAGAGTATAGGGATAAATATATACTCTATTATACTTATATAAAGTCTACTTTTTAAAGTAAGAATAAGTACTTTTATTATAATTATTATAAAAAGAAGTATATTAAGTACTACTAATAGTATATAAAAGGTAATTAATTTTATACTTTAATCCCTTTAGAGATTATTAAGGTTATCTAGTACCTATATTAAATTCTTTATAAAATTAGTAATTCTATTAATAAAGTATATTATAAGGTATATTTTTCTTTTCCTAATTATATTAATATTTTAACTAATAATTCTTAGAGGCTTATTAATACTTATTAGAATATTTATAAAGTTATTACTCTTAAGGACTTTAATAATATTAAGACTAGTCTTATACTTATAACCCCTAGTTATTCTCTTTATACTAGTGCTACTCCTAGTAGTACTCCTAGTTATAGTCTTTATATAACTCCTATAGTACTTAGTAGGTATAAAGTTTACTTAGTAGCTATTTAGGGTTTCTTATACCCTAAATTCTCTAATACTTATTAAGTAATTTATAATACTTTTTATCCCTAAGAATAAATATAATTTATAGTTTTTATATAATTTAGTGGATAATATATAAAGGAATAATAGAATTATTAATAAATTAATAGAATTACTTAGTATTTATTAGCTTATTTATAGGGTATTACTTATACTAGTATATATAGTCTTTAGGCTTAAATTTAATTTTATTTATTTAACTCTTTTTCTATTAATAATATATTATATATTCACTAAATTTAATAAATCTCTAAAATACTTAAATTTTACTTTAGTAAGGACTTTTATGAGTTTATTAATAAGTATTAGGCTAGTTAATAAGTAAATTATTTTAAATACTCTACCTTTATACTTTTATTTTAATTATATATTCTATATATTAATATACCTTAGTTGTATTAATAATTGTTTTAACTTATTAATAATTAGCCTAATTATTTATTAGTTATTATAGTTGATCTTCTAAGTATTATTAATATTAAGTATGAGGTTTTTGAAAAATTATTTAAGTGTAATTAACTCCTGTGTTATTTTAGAGAGAGTAAGTAATTCTACTTCTATTATACTAGTGGTTACTATTAATTATTTACTAGCCTTCTAGATAACTAGTCCTCTAAATAGGGAAATTATTAATCCCTATAATAACTATTTTATATTTTTATTATTTATAAAAGAGGTATCTCTAGTAATTAGAAGTACTTAAGCCTTACCCCCCTTATTACTATATTATAATCCAAGGTAATAAGTTCTATATAAGTATTAAATTATACTATTAGTAGTTACTATATATTATGGTAATGGGTTTATAAGAAACTTAGAAAGATAGGTGACTGTAAAAGCTATATTAGGTTGAACTATAATTACTATATATAGTATAGAGCTAATTTTCTCCTAGAATTCTTTAATTTACTTTTTTATTACTTAGCCTTTAAATTTAATAAATTCTCTATATAAAGGGATATATAAGTATTATCCCTTATAGAGGTTGAATTACTTTGTAACTTTATTAATATAAGAGTTATATACTAAAATAACTTTGTATTTATTATACTAATGGATAATTTATATTCCTAAGTATTATTCTACTAGCCCTTAGTTAATTAACTTAATAGTTATTTATATTTTCTTAAGTAGTTTAGTAGTTATCTTACTATTATTAGTATAATTTATTAATAGTATATTATTAATATAGAATATAATCTAGACTTTTTTATTTTTAGTATAGAATATATATAACTTAGACTTATACTAAATTATACCCATATTAAGTAGAATTAATAATAAGTGTTTATACTATAATAATAGCGTGGTTTGTAATTTATAAAGTACTTTAATAATCTTAATATATTTACTACTTTATTTAAAATTATTAAATAAATAGCTATAAATAGATTTAGCCTTGGGATCTATATTTATATTAAGAAAGGTATTTACTATATTAAACTAATATACTTTGAGATTAAATTAGGTAGTAATTACTATAAATATCCTAAAGAATTATACTACTAAAGTTATTATATAGGTATTTTGGAGAGTATCCACAGCCTATATATCTCCTTATATAATTACCCGCACTTTATAATAATTTAAGTAATTATCTTTATTAAATTTATAAAAGAAAACTTACTTAAGTAGTATAGGTTTTATTATTACTTTATACTAATTAATAATTTCCTAAGTGCCTAAAGACTCTATTTTATCTATTTTAGTGTGTACTATGTTTTTCTATATTATCTAGAGAGGTTTATTAATTTAGTATATATTTTTTTATTTTATAGGAGGATTAGGAAGGGTATTTTAATAATATTATATTTTCCCTATAGTATCTAGTATTTGTTTTGTGGGTATTATCCGTTTTAGTTGTTTTTTACTAGTACTTATAATAATAGAATATAGAGTAATATACTCTAAGTCCTACTCCTATAGTATAGTCTACTAATTAGGTAGAAATATTATAAATAATAAGTCCTAAAGTAAAGAGTTTATATATTCTAAGAAAAGTTTAAAATTTTTAAGGGGTTTATAAGTTAGGTTAACTTTATTATTAAATTAACTTATAAATATAATTTAAGGAGGTTCTTCTAATTCTCTACTCCTAAATTTAATAAGTCTCTAGCTATATTTTATTAGTAGCCTATGGACTTTATAAGTATATTTTTGCTTTCCTAGGGGCTATTTAGACTTATCTCCGCCATTATTAGTTATAGTAGCCTCCTTACCTATTATTGTGGAAACTATTTAATATATATTTAATTCTAGTTATTTATTACTAGTAGCTAGGTTAGTTTCCTCTTATTTAGTAGTACTATGGGGTTCCTTAGTACTTATTCTAGGGTCTTAGGAATCACTCTATTAATTACTAATCTATCTAATATCTAAATTATCTTTATTATTTACTCCTATAACTCTACCTAGTATACCTTTAAGAGATAGTATAGAATCTAGGGAAAGGAGTCCACTACTAGTTTCTAATTTTAGGGGGGTATACTTAATATCTCAAGATATATTAATTATTTATAACTCTTCTTAAGGAATACTATTTATATTTAGTAGAGATATTATTAGGTTATTATACTCCCTAAGTACCTTAAGAATTATAGTTAAATATAGTAGTTTAATTTATAGTT
>JAXISO010000256.1:0-58442 GCA_036785465.1 Colletotrichum agaves
CGGCAAAGCCCCCCCCCCCCCCCCCCCCCCCCCCCCCAAGAAGAAAAAAGTACACACAACGATTCCACCCCGTCGATCTTGGGTAAATTTGGGGTGGGATAATACGAAGCGGGTTTAGGATGGACCCGTAAATGGGGCTAAACAAGAAGAATTTGTCTGTGTCCTTTCTTCTTGGAAAATTTCGAGAGGCAAACTTTTTCCCTCTAATTTGGGGACGGTGGGCTTCTTGGCCCTTCTTTCTTTCCCGGCTGCCTCGTTTTCCTCTTTCGAATACGATGCCTGGCTGGCGGAGCTTTTTTTCTTGTTCTATCGATCCTCTCGTTCCGAGTACACGGTACACGGCAGAGGAGGTTTTCTTACCCCGTTGCCGAGCCGAACGCGCGAAAGCTTGTCGACCAAAAAAATGAAAAAAAAAAAAAAAAAAGGGCCTTGAACCTTTTCCTCCCCGTTCTTCTTTCTGTCATGGCGCTGCATCCTTCAAAGGCCGAGTTAGCTTCCTGGGATTGGAGCTGTCAGGGTGAATTTTAAGATTGCGATCGGGCTTCAGCTGAAAAACAACATGATGCATCATCAGGTCAGCTCGGTAAAAGTGACTCAATGTGTGAGTTTGACAGTTTTTTTTTATCAAGTTTTCGCGCACGCTCCCACTCTTTTTGCGATGTTCACCTGAAGGCTGCCGCCGCACGGAGAGACAGCAACCGTTTTTGCGGACCCGGGGCCCCGGACGGACCGGACGAAACTCCGCCGCGCCCCGCGCCCGGTCGGAGGTTTTTTTTTTGGGGGGGGGGGGGGGGCGCCGGGTCGGATTTGATTGGACTGGGGCCGGTTCAAACGCACGAAAGGGGTCTACGAGAGGGAAAGAGAGAGGGGGGAGGAGAGAGATCTAAACTTCCGGAGGAGGAAAGTGCGTGCATCGCGTGGGTCTGGGGAAGGGAGAAGGGCATGAGATGATTAGCTTGCAGGGTGATCTTCGGGTGTGCCGCGCGGGGATCGTCAGTGAGGATCGATCGCGTGCCTGGATCAAAGTTCTTCTCGCAATGAATGGTGTTGCCGTGATGAGAGAAAGAAGGCTTCACTGCTGCAGTTCTGCAGCCCACCACCACCCTGCTTGCGGTTAGAGATGGGCTGCCGCGGCTAAGGATGATGATGTGCACTGGGTCTGCATTCTGCGTTTTTTTTTTTTGCATCCATGGTCATTTCCCTCGTCCCGACGATGAGAAGAGGAAATAAAAGGGAAGATTGCTCGGTCGGGCATATGGCTTGGGGCGAGCGCTCAGACGGGTATCGTTGCCGGTCTCGTGGACGACGGTTTCCCGTCTGGCAGCAGGGCTTTGTACATTGTACTCGGTAGGTAGTATTAGGTGGAAAAGCCCAGCCGAACGCTCTGACGGCCGTGGCCGCGGCTAGTGAATCGCTAGCAGGCCTCTCGTGGCTTTTATGTCATTGCCGCTTGCGGCGGTTGTCGAAAGCTGCCACCCCTCCCTCTCTGTGTTGGTTGGGCGTCTATTGACTGAAGCCATCCATCTAGGTACGTTAGTCTTTTCCTTCTACCAGTGGTTCAAGCAGTGGCTCAGGTAATGGTACTGGAAATTGGGGGATATTGCTAGGTCAGATGTCGCGTGCCAAGTAATCACTCAACGTCGGCCGGCGCTCTCAACCTGATTTAAGAATGAGGTTCGCCAAAGCTTGGTTCGTTGGCGAGCTTTCATTGCTGAGCATCACGCGTCTTGTTCTATCCATAGCACACAGAAGAGTGAGAGATTGAACACCAAGTGGACGGGAGAGGCCTTGAGGTGCCGCCGACTCGGCGGCATACGCCGGCGAGATTAGGATCGACCCGGCGTTGTGGGCAGCCGATGCGGCGTCGCCCTTTGAGAACCCTTGCCGATCTGGACCACCCCCGGGGGACATCTGGGACCCTTTACTTTAACGAGAGGAGACTTCATGTAAGAGTTGATGAATCTGGCTTCGCGAACCGTCCAAGTCCGGCAACGGAAGTTGATTGCCACATCTGGACCCTGATTATCTTGATCATGGCATCATGACCTGGCCGCTTCCGGACTGGGACGTGACATCTGGTTCGGTCAGAATCTCATTCTCGGTCTCGACGTGCGCAAGGTTCATGTGAGATGTCGGCTTTCCGACTGTGCAAACTGCGGCAATCGACGGACAGGTAACATTGGAAAGGACCCTGAGCGGCGGCGGCCTGTGACGTGGTGGGAGGATCAGCGTTTCGTTGCACCAAGGTTTTTGGGCAATGCACAAAAACCACGGATCCCGAAGACGAAGCTACGCGCATTGACATTCGGGATGCTCAGTTGTGCACTTTAGCAAGGCAGCCGAGTTGTTTGGTGTGGGATAGGTAGCGCAAGCGCATCCCGTAGCATTGGAGTCGGGACGGTTCAAGAAGGGGGCGTTTGGTGTTAGTGGTGCTGATGGTGGTGGTGTTGGGACGAACAGGACGGGAATAGGGGATGGATGGATGATCTGACGTATGGCGGACGCATTGTTGATAGGCCACGACAGGGAGCGGGTTGATGCAGTGACGCGGGTTGTGTTATGCAAGAATGGGGGAAAAAGACTTTGGGGCGCGCCAACAAGTGGCAGGGGAATAAGGTAAGGTAGTAATAGTAGTAATAGTAGGTTTGGATGGACGGACTGGACTCTTTGGAAGCCTGAGGTGGGCACACCAACGCCTTTTGGTCGGGATACGCTGTAATTCAGTGGCTGTCTCCCGAGAGCTACTGCTTGAGGTGCATTAGAAGCAGTTCGTGTGGTGCGTGTTGTGCGCTCATGAGATGGGATGAAATGTGGATGGGTGGATGGATGGGTGGTGCCTTGTTATGACGCTGGTTGCGGCCAAGTCAGGTACGGACGGATACATGAAGCGGCGGTGGTATTAGGTAAGGTAAGGTGGATGGAGATATCCACAGAGGACGAGATGCAGAAGATGCCTTCAATCTCGCGAGGCTTGAACCGGTCAGCGGGATTAGGATGCCAAATTGCCAGAGCAGACAGCACACGCCAAGTCCAAAGCCCAGCAGCGGTGTCAGCGATGGCTAGACCTTGACGTCGACTTTGACGGCTATGGTTACGCTTGTGGTAGTCTGAGGGTCTCGAATCCATGTCAGTGTTCAATATCAAATCAGCTGACAAAGACATCAAAAGAAAGAGACGGGAACCGGAACAGGAATAAGTGAGGTGCCATAACTGTGTGGCAAAGGGCGATAGTTGATGGCGGATTACGAGTTGGAGCGGCTCCCTCGGTCTTCGGGTTCGGGTCTTCGAAGGTGTTCTCCGTTGGGTTGATCTCTTGCCGGGACTCTGGGGTAAGAACAAAGGAAAGCTCCAGTTTTGGAATGTGAATGTGAGGAAACTGCTGATGCTGATGCAGGACATCGAGGAGAGAGAGAGGAGGGGGAGGGGGGGGGCAGTCCAGAGGAGGGAAAGAATCTGCTATCTGGTCTGGCTATGGCTGAGGTGGGTTAGCACGTCACTGGGTACTAGGGACGCTAGGGACGCTAGGGGTCTCAGCGTAGGATGATGCCGCAAATCCAAAATCCACAGGGGGGTCCGACGTGGACTGGACTGGTGATTTTGATGGGTGAGGAGCTGTCCGATGCTCTCCTCTGTCGTGCATCGTCCGGGCGGCCAAGCGGGCGGCTTGATCGAGACTCTGGAAACCAACGACTTGGCACTTCGGTTCACAATATCCGTAGGCGAATTGAGGAAGAATCCTACGTCGCAAAGAGAACGAATCGATCTGAAAGCTTGCCTCTCGTATACACTACCTACACTACCTTACTTACCGCCTGCGGTGAAGAATTGCCGCCCTTGCCATACGTACGGGGATGTGGATGGATAGGTAGGTGGACACACCAAACCACCATCACCCTCGCCTTGCCTTGCCCTGCCTTCTCCTATCCTCAGATCAGATGTTGTTGTTGGAGACTGTTGGAGAAGACAAGACCCATTCTTTCCAGTGCTTTCCCGCAGGACCGAACTGGATGGACAAGCAGGAGTCCCCCGAAATGTGAGGAGACAAGTACTGGGTCAGGTACCTGGCGGGTTCCCACTGATCGTTGGGACGGGAGTCTGAAGCTTTGCCAGACCACAAGGCGGTGGGAAGGAAGCCTCCCATCTCCAGCAGCCTGCGTTCCTGACTTTTCCATGCCAATCGTCAACTCCACCATACCCACCAGACGAACATCCATTGACACCCAAATTAGCACCTGTCGTCACGGTGAGTAGCCGTTGAGCCGGGCCACCCTGGCAAGTGGCCAGGAACAACAACACGACACCGAGAGGCAACTCGCGGGTGGACTCCTTCTCCTGGACAGGCTGCTCCAGTGACCTCTTGGGATGGCTGTTTTTGTTGTGAGCGACGAGTATATCCATCCCCAAGTAACCCCCCCCCCCCCCCCCCCGGGATCATCGGGAAATACCACCAGTAAGGATGCAATGGGCGCAATGGCACCATCTGATCGACCATCTGTGTGACGACGGCGGCCGTTCCTGGATGTGCCTGGTAAAACATGCTGTAAATAAGTTTCGCAAGCCGGACACTCTTCTTTCTTTTCCCCGATTCGATCTTGCCTCGGATAGGCAATGTGGCACGGGGAGAACTGCCACGACGGGTAGGTTTCGATTGATTTTTTCAAACCGGGAAAGGCGAGCGGACGGCAGCAGCAAAAGGGAAGGAACGTCAGAAGAAAGTCGGGATGCGGCGATGGGACGAGATTGATGGGATGATATGGCTGATCTTTGCAAGAAGGGGAGGAGGGGGGTTATCTGACATTGTCAGACGAGACCGACTGCCGCTCTGCCATCCGCCGGCGTCCAACGTCATCCTGCCATGTATTAGGAAAACATTACCTTGACGTCTCAATTTACGACTGTTTCGACGACCAGCCAGAACAAAACGAATTTTTATGTCCCGATTTCGTACGAAGTCTGTGTGCGAGTGCGGGACGTTTGTCTCGCGTTGCGTCAACATTCGTCACTGCAAACCGGGTTGTGACTTGGTGATCGGATTTGCGAGTGAGTGAAACTGACGGCTGGTTGATGTGCCTCTGTCTCAGTCACTGCTTGCTTGTCTTTGAGGAAGAGGAGTGACGGGCAGTCCGAGGATGTCTTGTCTTGCCTCGTCATGAAGCAGATACGAATACCAAGAAAGATTGATTCACTGGTTATGCCGGGTTTCTTCTGGCGTGTTTCGTTTGTCATGACCGAACGCCGCGATGCGATGCGATGTTATACGTCCGTGGTAAAATAAATGCACGATATGCAAAAATCGACAGGGCGGTATTCAATAGTTCAGAAGCAGGCCCGCGTATTCGGTCCATTCTGGTAGCATTTTTCACCACTTGAGCCCGTGTTCCCGATATTTCCTCTCGACTGGGCTTGTCTTTCGCGTTCCTTCTTCCTTAACCCCTGCTTTTTGCCTTGCAGATGCGCTAAAGAGCCCAGCAAACTCGCACCAAAGAAAAAGAGGAACCCCCGGTGGTGTACACCGTAGGTCCCATCTGCTCTGACCTGACGAGTACCTGTAGCTTCCGATCGCCAGGGTTCCGTTCCGTTCTGCTACCAGCTTCCAGCTTCAAAGGGCTGGCCTGAAGCCTGGAACCTGAAGAGCTTCTCACATTGCACTGGGAAAAGACTCGGGAACAGAAGCTGGAAAGGGAAGGAAAAAAAAACACACCAAGAAAGATAGTATACGACGCTAGTACTTTCCGGGTACATCTTGGGGGCTTAGGTTTAGTCGTCTCCACCCGCAGCTTCTCGCAGCATCAACACGGACCAAATCGCACCTAGGACCTCCACCCCAAATTCATCCAGCCCACATGGTGCATCGCCCACCGCCGAATACTTCGTGCACACCTCCTAGCCCAGCCCAATTCAAGCTACCCAGCCCGTGTCAAAGCCCGTCCAACCAGCTTCTTCCCGCCCTTTACGACAAGCCGTTTCCTGCTGGCAGCTGCTGCGCAGCAGACAAGAGACAGGCAAGCAAGCAAGCAAGCCTCCATGGGCTTGGGTAATTACATGGTGCTTGGGCTTGGGCGGGCTTGCTCGACCCATCCATCGCCGACTCAAGACGTGGACTCAGCCTTACTTCGCGTTATGAACCCTGCATAACTTTTCTCGTTGCTCGACCCCTTTCCCACTTCTTTCTTGCACCGTCGTAGTATCCCTATGCACCGAAGTGTCCATTTACGAACCCACCCCGTCCGCCGTCAAAGTCCACTACATATACCGGCCCGACCTCCCTCGTTGACTACGCCTCCTGTCTCTTGCTCTCCTCACTTCTCTAACACCGACGTTGCGTGATTCCCGAAACCGATACGAGTTTACCCTAATTCACACCGAATATACGTTGCATACGAATATGAGCAGCACCCCCTACTGCTCAGGACAGAGGACAGGAAGAGTTGGCTTTTACGACATTCACCACCCACGACCGCTACGATCCACGAACAGATAAAATTCCAATCCTATCAAGCGATTGCCGAGCTCCAGTTGTTGTTTTCTGTACAATCATACCCCAGAAGACCAGAGACGAAGGACTTTTGAGAAAACAAATCAAGAGGAAGAGACACAATGGGCAACATGGCGAGACAGGTCCAGAACCACGAACACTCGGACGACGAGTACGGAGCCGAGGACGCCTACTTCACCTACCGACCTCTCTCCAACCTTCCCACCCCGCCACCTTCTTCCAGGAACTCCTCCGCACACCAGAGCCCGAAAACGGCCTTGGAAGACGGCGAGGTCCTGCAAGAGAAATTCCTTGGTACGTATTACGTGACGAGCTATTACCCCAATCCACCGTTCAAAAACCATATGTTACCGCAGAAAAGCCACACACTCTCCCTGTGTTTGTGTGTGTGCCTGTGTGCTTGACTGCAAAGTCAACATATATATGTATGCAATGTAATGCTAACGCTTTCAATAATTTGCAGGCCCTGCCATCCACCTCGTCAACCTCGTTCCCACGTCAGCTTCCCTTACGACACCATCAGTGCCCCTCGTGCAGGCCATGCTCAGTCGGTCCGCTCTCCCGCTCGAGACTATCGCCTTGGCAGTCTGTATTCTCGATTCTCTCAACTCCAAGTTCGCCCTCAGCTGGCGCTTGCAGTGCCCCCTGCTTGTCGACAGTGCCTTTCCCTCCCACAACAAGCGCCACACCCTCCACAGCCCCCTTCTCGACCGCCGCCACCAGCAGCAGATGCACATCGACTCGGTCCAGCCCGAGCTCATCATCCTCGCCGCCCTCATCATTGCCGCAAAATTCACCGACGACTGCCAGGACTCGACCTCCTACTACTGCTCTAGATGGGGCAAGGATATTTGGTCGTGCGAGCAGATCAACGTTACTGAGCGCTGCATCTATGAGAATCTCAACTACCGCATTAAGCCTTTGGTAGACGACGAGGACCTGATCAACGACACTATGGTCGACATGCAGATGGCTGCCCGCCACTACAACTCGGCTCGCCCCGTGCAGCCACATGAAGGCGGCCACAGCAAGAGCAAAAGCATGACCATCGGCACCGCCGTAATTGGTCTCGGCTTGCAGCTCACACCCGTCGACACGCCCAAGTCCGAGGTTGAGCAATTCGGCGATGATGTTCGAGCTGCATTAAAGAAGACGTCCTTTGCAAGCGACTACATGTCTCTCCCCTTTTCCGAAAATGAAAAGGCACTCTCCCCCGTCGGAGAGAAGATTGATGTTTGGACGAACTAAAGCGAGCGAGCGATCATTCTGTATGTACAATGATGGGCTGATTTGCATGCCCCAGCGGGACCGGAGCCCATTGAGTACGGCCTGTGTATACGGTTTCACGGTACATCTCTCTGTAAGAGCACATCCTTGGACATCTTTTTGGTGTGCAAGGATTTTCTGAACTTTCTTGACGTAGCGTTTGTGGGATACCAACCTCGGCCTTAAAAAAAAAAGGTCTGACGGACTCTTTTTTTCCTCTGCATCTTGTAATTATTTCTTGGGTGGTCGGGGTGGCTGGCGTACCGGAGGCGACGGGCAATTTCTGATCCCGGATTTACTTTACATACCCTATTTGGTAATGTAGTCTTCATAAAGACGACAACATTCTTGAACTTTATATATTGTTGAAACACACGCAATCTTCCCTTCTCTGCCAGTGAACTCCCCCAATCCCTGAAAGGATCTAAGCTACTACTCAAATATTTCCCGCATAAGATCTATGAAAACAAACAACACCCCCTCCCTCCAACCTCCGGCCCGCTCAGGGACTAAGCCTATTGATTGACCACTTGTCCTCCTCACCCTCCTCCTTTTCGTAAACGAACCGATCGTGAAGCCGGTTCTCCCGGCCCTGCCAGAACTCGATCCGGTCCGGAACAATCCTCAACCCGCCCCAGAACTCGGGCACAGGGATCTCGTCCTGCCCCTCGAACCGCTCCTCGACCTCCCTGACCCATCCCTCTAGCTGTGCGCGCCCGTCATCGCCATCGTCGTCATTCTCCTTCCCGCCGCCGCCGCTGCTTTTCGTCGTCGTCGTCGTCGTCTTCTCTTTCGGCTCGAGGACCTGGCTCTGCCGACTAGCCCACGCGCCGATGCGGCTGCCGCGCACGCGGGTGTCGAAGTAGACCTGGCTCTCGGCGGCGGACAGCCTCGCGGCCCTGCCCTCGACGCGGACCTGGCGCTGCAGGGCCTCCCACCAAAAGGTCAGCGCGGCGTGGTCGTTGGAGGCGAGGTCGGCGGCCTTGCGCGAGGTGCCGAGGTTCGTGTACACGACGAACCCGCCGCGCGCGTCGAGCTCCTTTAGGTAGACCACGCGGGCCGACACGCGGCCCGAGGGCAGCGAGGCCGTCGAGAGGGTGCAGGTCTCCGGGTGTTGCGAGACGAGGTGGGACGACGCGGCCTGCTGCTGCGCGGCGCGGAACCAGGCGTCGAACTGCGGGATGGGCGACCCCGACGGGTGAAGGTCGCGCCGGCGCAGGGTCGTCAGGGTGAATTGTTCTGCGCGCGCGTTCTGGGCGGGGCCGGCAGGCGCGACTAGGTTGTTTCGTGATGTCAGTCTCTCGGTAGGTTCATAAGGTTTTTTTTTTTAAAGTAGGGGGAGGGGGTTTGGAGAGGATGTGAATGTGGAAAAAGAGGGAGTGATGCTGTGATGTAATTCGTGATGTGATGTTGTGTTTTTGAAGGGCGCATTTCATTCGCGATTATTTGCCCGCTACTCTCACTCCATTACTCTGATTACGACCGGAGACGGCGTAAGGCAGACTTACATATGAGCTTCTCGCTCTCCGGGGGTGGATGAAGAGCCATCTTGAGCGATCTCGACAGTCTGTTGGCTAGACCGGGCCGCATAAGAAGGGACAATAGTGAGCTACCGAACTTCGTCACTCGAGACCAAGGTTGCGCGCCCTCGTAAGGTACTCAACCTCCACCAACGGTACAACAATGCAAAGCGTCGTCGGGGGAAAATGAAATGGGTGTGTGTGTGTTAGTATGGTGGTGGTGGTGGTGGTGGTGGTGGTGGTGTTTGGTCAGGCTC
Organism: Colletotrichum agaves; assembly: GCA_036785465.1. Classification (NCBI taxonomy): domain Eukaryota; kingdom Fungi; phylum Ascomycota; class Sordariomycetes; order Glomerellales; family Glomerellaceae; genus Colletotrichum; species Colletotrichum agaves. The sequence goes on from JAXISO010000256.1 coordinate 9,540, forward strand.
GTAGAAATAAAATACAAAAGACTCAGAGGGATTGATTGGGAGAGGAAAGATTGTGAGTTTTTATGACCTGACACTTTTCATGACATGACACCACAGGACAGGAGCTCTCTCTCATGATGCTTGCATTTTTCGGAGAAAAGAGGGGGAGTGAGCTTGGAACCTGAAGTACTGTAAGAAACTCACCCCACATTCCAAAGGAAGCGTAGAATGTTCCACCCGGGCACGCAGCAGCACATGTGTCGGCCTGCAGAAAATCGGAAGTGGAGACGGCGGTGCGGAGCTGGGGGCCGGCCCCCGACCCAAAGGTACCTACCTCCATTGTCATTGATGACTACAAAACACACAAATACACGCAACGGACGGAAACACACACATGATGCAGAAAACCAAATAAACGTATTTTATTCCGTACACATGACGGGATAGGGGGTATCATATCGTAAACATCGTAAAACGCATTCAGATACGCCAATACGTATACGTACGAGAGAGAGATAAAACACATCGTACGCAACGCATCACGTTCTGCCTAAACAAAAACCTAAGAAAAAACCATATAACCCTTCTACACATGGCGCGAGCCATGATGTCTAAACGCAATTGCGCCAGTGATTGTAAAGTAGTTGCTTCTACTTTTTTGGACTCTACGTATATAGCAAACCCGAAAGAAAAATAGCAGCAAAATCCCGACAACACCGAAAAGCAATCCCGAGAGTTTAAGTTTTTTATGCCTTTCTCATGTTCCGGTTCCGAGATGGAAGGAAATCAAATCATGACGTCTATGGTGCCATAACCAACGCAAGCAACGCCATGCGGCAGTACAGACCATATCTCATCTGTGAAACTGTCAGTGTATATTCGGTGCCACGGGGGTTAAGGGGACGTACCTGTCTGAAGTAGGCCGCACGCTGGTCGGTGTCAACCTCCGGTGCGATCTCCTCGTTTCTGGGCAGAGGATGCAGAATACACATGTCCTTCTTGGCAAACCTGAGAGTGCGGTTGTCGATGCGGTAGGAGTTCTTGACCTTCTCGTACTCCTCAATGGTCGGGAAGCGCTCCTTCTGGACACGGGTGCAGTAGAGCACGTCGCTGCGGGCAAGGATCTCGGGAGTGAGCTCCTCAGACTCGCAGAGCAGCTGTCCCGAAGCAACGAGGTACTGACGGACCTCGGCAGGCAAAGCAAGTCCCTTGGGAGAGACAAGCTGAACCTGAACACCATAGTCGCGGAGCAGGTAGATAAGAGAGTGAACGGGACGGCCGTAAAGAAGGTCACCCAAGAAAGTGATGGTCAGACCCTGAACGGTACCCAGCTCCTCACGGATGGTGAAAAGGTCCAGGAAAGCCTGAGTTGGGTGCTCCTTGCTACCGTTACCGCCGTTGATGATGGGGACAGAGGCATACTTGCGAGCAACGTCGACGCTAGACTCCTCGGGGTGACGGAGGACAACGGCATCACCGTAGCATTCGAGGGTGCGGAGAGTGTCCTGGAGCGTCTCACCCTTCTGGACGGAGGAGTGAGAGGTGGAGATGACAACCGTGCGGCCACCAAGTCTTTGCATGGCGGCGTCGAAAGAAGACGAGGTGCGAGTAGAGGGCTCGTAGAAGAGAGTGCAGAGGACACGGCCACGCAGAATATTCAGAACACCCTCACGCTGAACACCTAGACGCATCTGCTGGGCCACAGTGAAGAGGTGGTGGAGATCAGCACGAGTATACTGAGTCACCGACAAGACGCTGTGGTGCTTCCAAGCCGAGGGCTGAGAAAGGAGGTCGTGAAGCTTCGAGCCAATGGCGGGGTGCAGCGGCGGCAGGCTAAGCTCGTCGAATGTGCTGAGGTTCTTGCTGGGGTGAGTAGCGTCGGCAGAGCGGAGCTTAGAAGGCCTGGTGGTGTTGAACATGGAAAGACGGCGGTCGCGAGGGCTCTCAGGATGAGTCATGGACTGGAGCTGAGGCTTGATGGCGGGCGACATAGGCAGAGCACCGTGAGTCGACATGTCCTTGCCGAGGGCTGGCAGGGCAAGCAGCTCGCCGTCCAAACACACAGTCTTGTCCTGGAAGGTCACACGCTGAACGGAGCCGCGCATTGTGCGGCCTTGGAAGGGGGACCAGGCGCAGGAGTTCGACTGAATGCCGTAGGGGCGGTCAATCTCGACCTCAACGCTGGTGCCGACCTGCTCGTGAAGCTCGAAGATCTCCTTGGGGTTGTCATAGAGGCGGGCCTTGATGTCGTCCACGGTCAGCTTGCCCTCGGTGACAGAGGTAAGCAGGAGAGGCAGAGCATCGACAATGCCAACAAAGGGATTGGCGCTCTTGCCCAAAGAGCCGGCAAGCTGGTAAGGCAAGCTGCCAATGGAGAAAACGTCAATCGTGCTCAAGTACTCCCAGAGGGCGTTCTGGTCAGATTCGGTGGGGAGGAGAGAGCAGTTGGGGAAGTCGTTCTGGGAGAGGTACATCGAGAAAATGGAGACGTCGCAAGTGACCTTCAAGCCCTTGGCCTTGCTGAGAGTAATCAGCTTGATATCGTCCTTGGTGGACACAGACGTGACGTGGATCTTGCGGTTGTGCAGGCTGGCCAATAGCAAGATAGAGGCCAAGTCGGTCAGCTTGGCATCAGTAACAATGGGCTTGTGAGTGGGCCACTTGTCGAAGTGGGCAGTCACGGCAGCGACCTTGCTGATGTTTCCGGACAGGTGGTTGAAGGGAATGAAGAGCGACCCAACTTCACCGGTGACGTGGCTGATCTCGTCAGCGTTGTCGGAGGTAGCAGTGACGGAGAAGTTGTAATCGCAGTATCCACCAGCCTTGCTGCTCTGCTGAGCAACCTTGAGGGTGGTAGCGTCCGTAATGGAGGCATTGACGCCGACGGGCATGATGCGGACCATAGAGAAACCGGCCGAGATCGAAGCCTGGGTCACAGCCTGGAGGTCCTTGCTCGCCTGGGTAGCGATGTCGGGCACGAAAGCCGCAACATTAATCAAGCCAGGCAAAGTAATGGTGCGGTGGCTTGTCTGAAAGTCACGAGTAGCGACATCCAGGCTGAAATGGCGGGCAATGGCCTCAACAAGGATCTTGGCGTTCTTGACGTTGGTGACCAAGGGAATCTGGTAGTCAACGGCCATACGTCTGGTCTGGTAACCCTTGCTCATGTAGTTAGCGGGACGGCGGTATTTGTTGCTGGAGGGCAAGTTGATGTACAGGTCGATCATGTTGTTGGCCAGATGTTGAGTGAGAGAGAACTCGGAACGCTGGTCCTCTTGCTCGTTGGCGAGGACTTCCAGGTACTGAACAGGGATGTTGTGCTCCTGAAGGAAATCCGCGGTACCGGCAGTGGCGAATAGCTTGTAGCCAAGGCGAGCAAGCTTCTCAACGGAAGGAAGCATTTCCTTCTTGTCCTTGTACGAACCCATGGACAGAAGAATGTTTGCCTTGGGGATCTTGAACCCAGTGGAAATCAAAGCCTTGAGGTAGGCTTCGTACTTGTCAACACCGAAGCAAGCAACCTCACCCGTGGAAGCCATCTCAACACCCAAGACAGGGTCGGCGCCAGACAGACGAGAGAAACTGAACTGGGGGACCTTGCATGCGACGCAGTCGGCAGGGATCTGAGTTGGAGGGTACTCGACGAAAGGCTGGCCACTCATGGCCTTGGTGGCCATCTCGATCAGATCAACGCCCATGACCTTGGAAACAAAGGGGAAAGATCGAGAGGCGCGGACGTTGCACTCAATAACCTTGATGTCGTTGTCCTTGGCGATGAACTGAATGTTGAAAGGACCAGTGACGTTCAGAGCTGCACCAATCTTGCGAGTGGCCTCTTCAATTCTGGCAATAGTCTCCTGCTCCAAGTCCTGAGGGGGAAGGATGAGAGTAGCATCACCAGAGTGAACACCAGCATTCTCGACGTGCTCAGAGATGAAGTGGCCAACGACGATACCATCCTTAGCAACAGCATCCATCTCGATCTCCTTGGCGTTCTCGATGTACTTCGTGATAACAACGGGATGCTCACGCGAGACCTCTGCAGCCTGGGCAAGATAGTTCTCGAGATCCTGCTCTGAGTAGACTGTGTTCATGGCAGCACCAGACAGAACGTAAGAAGGTCGCACTAAGACAGGGTATGACACCTTCTGACAGAACTTCTTTGCGTCCTCGAAGCTAGTCAACTCCTTCCACGTGGGCTGATCGACGCCAATGGTATCCAGCATACGGGAGAACTTGTAGCGGTTCTCGGCGTTGTCGATCATCTCAGGAGAGGTACCAAGGACCTTGACACCTGCACGGTGGAGAGGTAAAGCGATCATCTGAGGGGCTTGACCGCCCATAGCACCGAGAATTCCTTCAGAGGCCTCGAGGGTGTAAATGTCGAGAACAGTTTCGAGATCAAGAACCTCGAAATAGAGCCGATCAGACATGTCATAATCGGTCGACATGGTCTCCGGGTTTGTCGGTAGGGACGTTAGCTTAAGTTCAAGACATTCTGTTGGTGGTGATGTTTGTTGATGGTGAGGGCCAAACTTCGTGGAATATGTATGATACGGGTGTGGATTACCACACGGACAAGAGCGTCGAGGGCGACAGTGTGTGAAAGGGACTAACGCAACGGCAGAGACGTTGAAAAAGGACAAGAGGAATAAGAGTGCGAAAAAATCCAAAGAAAGATATTGTCCACAGACAGATGAGACTTACATTAACCATGACAGTTTTAAATCCAGCATCGCGCAACACGGTAACGGCTTTCACTGAGCACCAATCGAACTCGACGGAGGAACCGATGCGGTAGACACCAGAACCCAAGACCATGATGCCGTGGTCGTCGAAGGGGATGTCGCTCTCAGAGGCGTTGTAAGTCAGGTACAAGTAGTTAGTGACAGCAGGGAACTCGGCAGCAACCGTGTCGATCTGCTTGACGAAGGGCATGATGTTCGCCTCCTGCCTCAGAGTGCGGACAGCAATCTCGTTGGAGCTCAAGAACTTGGCTAGTTGACGATCGGAGAAACCAAGTCTCTTAGCCTGAAGGAGGATGTCAGGAGACTTGGAAATGTCGCTGGTGGTGTAGTTGGTCATCTTCTTGGAGAAGTCGCTCAAGCCCTTGAGCTTGTGCAGGAACCACTTGTCGATCTTGGTGAGCTCCCAAATTTTATCGACCGAGTACCCAGACTGCATGGCATTAGCAATGGCGAACAGACGCTGGTCAGAGGGAGTCTGGAGTTCGTCATCGATGGACATCAAGGCCTTGGTCTCGTTGAAGCCGAGGTTGTTGAAGTCAATGGCGCGGATAGCCTTCTGAATGGCTTCCTCAAAGGTTCTGCCAATGCTCATGACCTCACCGACACTCTTCATGGAAGAGCCCAGCTGAGTAGAGACACGAGTGAACTTCTTCAAGTCCCAACGAGGCATCTTGACAACGACGTAATCGAGCGAAGGCTCGAAGCACGCGCACGTCGACTTGGTGACGCTGTTGGCGATGTCCTTGAGAGGAATGCCGAGACCAAGCTTAGCAGCAATAAAGGCCAAGGGGTAACCGGTAGCCTTGGACGCCAGCGCGGAGGATCTCGACAATCTGGCGTTGACCTCGATAATGCAGTACTCCCTAGAGAAGGGGTTCAGGGCATACTGGATGTTGCACTCTCCAACAACGCCCAAGTGACGAATGACGTTGACGGCTGTGGTACGCAGCATGTTGTAGTCCTCATCCGACAATGTCTGCGAAGGAGCAACGACGATGGAGTCACCAGTGTGAATGCCCAGAGGGTCAAAGTTCTCCATGTTGCACACCGTGATGCAGTTGTCCTGGGCATCACGGACGACCTCGTACTCGATTTCCTTCCAGCCCTTCATACTGCGCTCAATGAGAACTTGGGGACTGGCAGCGAAAGCCTTGTTGCAAAGATCGAGAAGCTCAGCCTCGTTATTGGCGAAACCACTGCCGAGACCGCCCAAGGCATAGGCGGCTCTGACAATGACCGGAAAACCAATGTCCTTAACACAGGACATGGCTTCGTCGATGGTGCTGGCAGAGGCGGACTTGGCGCACTTCTCACCAATGGAGTCCATACTTCGGGCGAAGAGCTCGCGGTCCTCGGTGGTGATGATGGTATTGATGGGAGTGCCCAGGACCTTGACACCAAGCTCCTCGAACTCATCCTTCAGCTGGATTCCAACCTGCAGAGCAGTCTGGCCACCGAAGGTGACGTAGATGGCATCGGGTCTCTCGTACTGAATGACCTTGCGGACGAAGTCGGCATTGACAGGCAAGAAGTAGACCTTGTCCGCCAGACCCTTGGAAGTCTGAATGGTGGCGATATTCGGGTTGATTAGGACAGTGTAGATGCCCTCCTCCTTCAGGGCCTTGATAGCCTGAGAGCCGGAGTAGTCGAACTCTCCAGCTTGTCCTATGCTGAGACCACCACTGCCGAGTACAAGGACCTTGCGAGGGCAGACACGAGGGTGCAGGCGCTCATTCTCCTCGATGGTGCCGCCGGGAAACGTGACAGGGGCGTTCAGCTTCTTGGGGTCGGCAGCGCAGTCTTGGATGGTGCTGATGAAGACGTCGAAAAGGTACTCAGTGTCGCGAGGACCAGGTGTGCTCTCGGGGTGGAACTGAACACTGAAGTAGGGCTTGGACAGGTGGGCAATACCCTCGTTGCTGCCGTCATTGGCGTTCACGAAGAGCTCCTTCCAGTCGGCGGTCAAAGAGCTGGAGTCGACAGCGAAGCCGTGGTTCTGAGACGTGATGTGGCACTTTCCGGTGATCATGCTCGTGCAGGGAATGTTGTGACCTCTGTTACCGAACTTCATCTTGGTGGTCTTGGCTCCAGAGGCGCGCGCAAGCAGCTGGTGGCCCAAGCAGATACCGAAGACGGGGGTCTTGGTCTTCTCCATGGCAGCCTGGATGTTCTTGACGGTGATGTCGAGCATGGCGGGGTCACCAGGACCGTTGGACAGGAAGAGGCCGTCGTACTCTTCACCGGCTTGTTTTGCGAGATCGTGGTCCCACGGGCACACAAGGACTTCGACACCACGTTTGAGGAAGCACCTCAGTTGGTTGTACTTCATTCCGACATCCAGGCAGAGAACACGGATGGGTCTACCGGACGGGTGTTTCTTAACGGCGACGCTCGCGGGAGGCTTGTACAGCTTGGGAGCCTTGATGGACACTAAAGAAGAGGATGAGCATGAGCCGGACCTAGGAGTGTTCGGCGAAACTCACCCTCAGCTACGAGGTTCTTCTCATTAGGGTTCACCCAGTCTACAGTCTGGAAGTCTTCGGCGGAGAAGGAGGCAACGCCGTTGACATGGCCGTTAGTGGTGCCATTGGTGATGGTCTTCTTCTGGAGTAGCAGTCGGCCAAGCGTGCTGCCCTGGCTTCTGAGGCGCTTGGTGAGCGCTCTGGTATCGACGCCGTAGATGGCAGGCACGCCCTGCTCCTTCAGCCAAGTGCCCAGAGAGGACTCGGCCAGGAAGTGGGAGTAGTCCTCGCCAGCATAGGAGGAGGCGACCAGACCGGCGACGTGGATCTGGGAGGACTCGAAGTGGGCGGGAAGATCGCCCAAGAGCTCGTCAATGGTCTCCCGCGAGGGAACACCATAGTTGCCGACGAGCGGAAAAGTGATTACCAGGATCTGGCCGCGGTAAGAGGGGTCTGTCACCGACTCCGGATACCCCACCATGCCGGTCTGAAAAACCAGCTCGCCGGCGATGCTCTTCTGAGCACCAAAGCTGTAACCCTGGTAAACGGAGCCATCTGGGAGCTGAAGAGCCATGAGGCCCTCATCATCGGAGCCGACAAGGCGGGCCGAAGCCGGAGGGTAGACGGTGGCGGCGGCCATCTTGTATGATCGGGAGTCTTCGTGTATGATGCGGGGCAGCGACAACGACGGGGGGAAGAAACTCTCGCGAGGATACAGCAAAAAAAGGTGGTTGAGGATGTGGCAGTGAGCTCGTCGTCAGAGGCTCGTAAGATGGTACAGTAGCTTCCCAGCGATCATCTGCCACGATAGATCTTCGGGAAGTTGCGTGAGGTGCTATACGACCATGTTAGGAGGAGGAGAAAAGGAGAAGGAGAGGGAAAGGAGCAAAAAACGACGGAGTAACCAAAAGTTTTTTTTTCCCATAGAGAAAATTCGTCTGGTCCCCTCACTGGCAGGGGTGTGTGCGAGACCTTTGCGTGGATTGGCCAATGAACAGGCTCGATCCTGGGACGGTGGGACAGCGAACGCAGATTCCGACTGCAGAATACGGCATTTGACAGCAGGCGGTCAGCAGAAAAGGTATTAGCGCCATCTTCCAAATGGGCAGAAAAGATTGATGTTGCCGCTTCTAGCCAGAGGCGGGCCGCGGGGAAGAACTCAGCAAGCCTGGACGCCCAGCAAACCGCGCCCAAAATGAGTGAGATTGAGGTGCAGAATTCTGGCCAATTTTGTTGTTGTCCCTGCAGAATTTTTTTCTTTCCTCTAGTGCCAAAGCTTGGAGAGGGAGAGAGAGAGAGATAGAGAGAGAGAGAGATGCGGTAGTCGAGTAAATCGCGGCACACCACCCCGACGGCCGAATCACGATCTGATCTGCCACCTAATACTCACTTAATTCTTTTGAGGCTGGCTTGCACTATTGGAGTTTTGTTTCGATGGCTGCTAAATAATTTTGTGGCTATTTGTAGGGCTGGGAAAAAGGGCCATTGGACTTCACGACTCGCATACATAAATCTATTCGATTTGTTATAGGATTATTTGCTCTCTTCCAAGACGCTGTCATTCCATGGCGGGGGACGAAAGGCTGGGTTTGGTAATTAGGTATTAAGGTGAGGGAGGTGGATGGAGGGGCACGAGGGGTCCCGCGTCCTACTGACCTATGCTCACCGATCGAGGTGATGACGCATTGCTCACCTTGCAACGCCGATGCCGGTCCTGGCATTCCAAATGGAGCGTTCCTGTGGATGACTTGGGTCTTGGTATGTGTTGCGCCTTGGCTCAATAACATTATTCTTCTATTCGGGTTCAAGTTCAGTACGAATTGTCTTTTCTTTTCCAATCTTGTTAGGTCGGCGAATAAAATTCTCCTTTGCTTTGGTTTTTGACGAGATACTGGCTCAATGGCCGGCCATCTTACCACTACGGCCAATTCATCCTAGGACATCATTATAGGATGCAGCACAATAATGTTTTGATCTCGGGAGTATTATTGACTCTAAATTGACTCTGAGAGAAGTGTTGTATCGTCTCAATCAGGAACGCACCAAGGTCTGCTCTAGTAACGGGAGTCTAGGCCGTAGGTCCTGGCTAGCATTCCGAACGCTCACCGCGAGAAGGAGGAACGCATTGTATCAGTGTGAGGCAAGTCAAGTGACGATGCTGACATTCCTGGACATGCTTGTGTGCTAAGCTTAGGTGAGCCGCAGAATAATTAGTGAGCGCTTTTTAGACGAGCCGCTAGTCAGAGACCGAAACAGCTTCTTCCCTGCAAGAACACACACGCCAGGAATGGTCCGGCCTGTGGAAGATGGCCCACAGCATGGGAAATCGCGGCCGAGCACAGCGCTGGCAGACTTGACTCGCAACAAAACTTTGGAAGACCACATGAATTGGTGAAATTTCCTATTGCCTAGCATCGGGTTCGCACGCTTGCAGCGCCGACGAGATGCATGTCCCTGTGCTGGCAGGTTGGTGGAACACGGGGGTGGTCCGTCAAGGGCCGTTGAGATGCCATGCTCTGCCCTGTACGCTATTCTATGCCGTGCTTTATGTGATGATGTGCTGTGGTGGGCTGAGATCTGACGATGGCTCTAACCCTGGAGGAGGTCTGAATCAACAAGATCGCCGATGATCATGTGTTCCGATGTAACCTGGCATGACGGGCTTCCGCCACTGCTTGCGTGCATGACGGGCGCCCCAGACACGTAAATGAGGATCCCGACATGACGTGGGATATCCAAGAATGCGGAGGATGAAGATAGTGGGCGGTGAGGTAACTCGTGAGGCAGAGGAGGAGGAGGAGGAGGAGGAGGCTGGAGGATGGAGGAGCGAGGGCATCGTCAAGCACTGTCTACCTAAAATGGCTTTCGGATCTGGTGGAAGTGGTGTGTGTGTGTAAGTGTGACCTTGGCTGAGTCTCCCAGGGCGAACTCGTCGAGGATAAGATGAGGAACGGGAGGAGCACAGTGATCGCGCACGCAAACCGATGGTGTGGGAGGAATACCTAGAAGGCATCGCAAGCTTTTCGTCCAGGGTGTGACCCCCAAATGCAGCGTCGCACTTCAGCGTGAACAGGTGCCATCTGTGCATCCGTGTGTATGTGTGTACGTCTGGGCGATACCAATGGCGGTGACGGATCTGACCAACAGGACGGCCGAATGGATCGGAATGCCTCTGGGGTTGGAGTGGGAACGGAAGCAACTCAAGCTTCAGGTAGGCAAAAGATTGCGACTTTGGGGCTCTGGACGAGGGGAGTTTGAAGGCATGGAGGGTTGACCGACTCGCCGACTTGGTCACCTCGTTTGGAGGGTGTGTGTGTGTGTGTGTGTGTGTATGTGTGTGTGTCTATGTTTGTGTGTGTGCTAGATAATTGTGGGTGTTAATAAGTGCCGTCTGGGTGGTGATGCGGCATGCGGTGAGCTTCAAGTGCTTTGTCCATGTTCCATTGTGTCGTCGAGCTGGTGATCCAGGACTAGAAGAGGTTCAGAAACGGGCCCAGGCCAACCGCAAACACCAACCCCGAACCCCGACCTCAAGTGATGAGGCGCGGCCGCGCATACCCGTCCATGGATGACACCTGTGGCCGCGGTGGCAGAAACGACTCCAGTAAAAGATCAGAGAGGTGCAACAGCCCAGGAAGGGCAAGTTTCTCGGCTCTCAGACTTCAGACCGGCGACTTGTCTCCAACTCCCGTCTTTGTCTTTCTGCGACCCGTCCATGTCTGTCCTCCACTCTTTTCCCTTCCCGGACGCTGGGAGAGGAAGAGGGAGCTAAGACAATACGAGAAGTTATGCGGTTGCATGTCTCGCCCGTTTCTCGTCTGATGGCGTGGGTTGTTTTCTGGAGGGATTTTTCTTCGTCTCTTGTACAGGATGAAGCAGTATTCTGTGTTGCTGTGTTTTGCTGGTTAATGCCTCAATTGCTCTTTTACCTTTTCCCCATTAGCACCTAGCGATCTATGAATACTTTTTGGTCCGTAAGGTAGTCCAAAGCAAGCCTTCCCTAGCGTGAGAATCCAAGGATTAAGCGTCCGGCGGGCTCTGCGCTGCACAATGAACAAGGTATCCTGGAAGGGTTTTATTGGTATCATTTCGCAGGCGAAGGGTCCGTGTGTTCTCGCAGCTGTGTGGCCCTGCCATTTCCCAATTCCCACAATGGCGAGAGAGCACTTGCAGCAGCGTCCCCCACTATTTAGAGGCCAAGCCGAGTGTTCAGGGATCTCGTGCACTAGAACGTCTTGGGATGTCTAGCGAGGACCTGAGTCATCAATCTCGCCACTGTGGGCGACCTTGGATCTTGGATGGGACAGTGGACTTTGCGTACTTGGATGCTACGAAAGCCCACACAGAAAGAGCACCTCCCATTACGCGCGACATGACACTCAGCTCCACTGCAGGCCAGGACGGCAAGCGCGTCGCTTTTTCCATCTTTCTTTCTCTCTACCTGTGTAAGGTCAACCTGGAAAGAGTCTGTTACTCCAAGAAGGGTACTCCATGGCCTTAAGTTACTAACTGAGAGGAGTGGTGGTGCCACCGCCATTTCTGCATGTTGGTGTATGGCGGTTGAGGCGCAAAGGTGCGTACGTACTGCGTAGTAGTATGGCAATGAAAGGCAAGGTACCTTAGGTAGCGGATTGGGTGGTGTGCATCTTCTTATCGCAGGCCATCCCATCCAATCCAATGCCGTCGTCACCGACTATTTTCCTATCGGCAGCTCCCTAGGTCTTCTAAGAGAAACCGACCTACTCAACTCATCTTAATACCTGTCTACCTTATGACGACGCTAAAAAATCCCATCGTCCTCTACGAATCTCGATCCGCGCTCCACGCGCCATGTTGCTTGCCGTCGTCCTCTCCCCAAATCTTTAGTGTCTTCTCTTCCTTGTACTCTCTAGGTTGAACCGTTGCCTCCCTTACCTAGGTTACCTTATTTAGGTACCTACTCTTCTACCATCTACCATCCCTTCTCCTATCCGTCTGTTCTTTCCAAAGAAAGAAAGAAAGACTCTGTCCGGGTTCTCCACAAAACACTGCATCCTTCCATTTTCTGCGTCTCAACCACGGGGAATCCTGGACCGGCCTGACCTTGCCTGCGACTACCGGGTCTGGACTTTCTTATTTACTCCCGCGCTTGACCTGCCACCTCCCCCTACCTCACCTCGTCTTTTCGCGCCTCCCCTTTGGCCTGCCGCTGTGCTCCGCTCTCTAGGTACGGCCTCTCACTTCCACGTCAAACCGCCTCGACAACCTCGCCCCTTTCCAGTCGCGCCGGTGCTCTCAAACCGCCCCCCGTCTTCGCGCCTCCTATCTCTGTTCCTTGGTCTGACCCCATGGCGCTGTGAGACGCGATAATACAAGGCGGCGGGCTGCATCTCAAGATTCCGACTGGACAATGTTTTCCTCTCTGCTGCGACCCAAGCAGAGCAACCGCACCCGTCGAATCGATCGATTGCACGATAGACACTCGCCGTCTCCTGGTCCGGCTTATCGCCGCTATCCCCCTGACGCACGACATGCCGTAGCCGACTTCACTGAGGCCGAGGAGGACGAAGAAGAGGAGGACGAGGAAGAAGAGGAGGAAGAAGACGATGGTCCAGGTCATTCCGGAGAAGATGCGGACGGTCTCGATGACGAGGACCATCCCACCCGGTCCATGCCTGTTCTTCCTCTTTTCTCAGAGGCATATCTTGGTGTGCAACATGCCTTTATGACCAGTGCTTTAGATCTTTGGACTGACACCAAATTTTCTCGCAGACTCTCTCCCGATCTACAGCATTACCCACGCAATTCGCATCATCGTTCAATCACGAACCGAAACGACGTTGACATGGGACCAAATACGCTCGCCCCAGGTCTCTCAGTTCCTGGTCAAGCCCATGCAGCAACAGATCAGGACTCAGCAGTTCAACCGCGCGACCCTGTATTGTCTCATGGCGAACTGCTTGCAGTTCAACAAGGAAGCCCAAATGTACCCGGGCAACGCTGGAATTAGTTACACCAGAGCCTTGGTATGTGAGCTGCTGGCTCTCAAACTGCTCAAGGAATACAACACCCGCGAAATGATCGACGCCCTTTCCTACGACTTCTATCCCCTCCAAGGACTCCCTGGAGCCCAGCCGCCTAACGCCCCGAAGAACGACCCAAAAAACAAGGCCCGCCTCACCGCATCCCGAACCTCGACACTCGAAGTTGCTATTCGTGCTTCTGCCAAGCACTTTTTGGCTCATCCGTTGGTCGTGCAGCAGCTGGAGGCTATCTGGAACGGAGCCATCAGCTTCTACTCGTCGCAGGACAGCTTGCATCGTGAGCCTCCGCGTTCCCCGGTTCCAGGCAAGCCAGATGCGCGTACACCCCTTTTGGGGGGACAGAGTCAAAAGGAAGTCCTGCCAAACCAGGCAGTGCCAGGAAGACGCAGCGTCATTCTCTATGATCCTCGCCAGGCTTCTCTATTCAAGCTATCTCGATTGCGGGTTCCACGATACAGATTCTTTCTCTCGACGCTATCGCTCCTCGTCCTAATCGGTCTGTTCCTCGCAGTCCTCGCTCAACGTTCGGCTCGTATCAGCTCGTTGGAGCTGATCTTTTGGTTTTGGAGTGCCGGGTTCATGCTGGATGAGCTGGTCGGATTCAACGAGCAGGGCTTCTCACTCTACATCATGAGCTTCTGGAACGTCTTCGATCTGGGGATCCTGCTTCTGTTGATTGTCTACTACTTCATGCGTGTATACGGAGTCTTCCTCGTGGACCCGAAGCATTGGAATGACTCGGCTTATGATGTCCTAGCCGCGAATGCCATCTTGCTACTGCCTCGTATTTTCAGCGTACTGGATCACTACCCGTACTTTTCCCAGCTGCTGATCGCCTTCCGTTTGATGGCGGTTGACTTGGCAGCGGTTGCAATCCTCATCCTAATCGCTTGCAGCGGCTTTTTCGTCTTCTTCACACTTGCCGATAGCAAGAATGATGCGGCGGACATCGCCTTCAGGATCTTTCAGATTTTGATGGGCTTCACCCCAGCCGCTTGGGACGTGTGGGTCAACAAGATGTACGACGCAATGGTTCACAGCTAATTCGAGACAGGTGGCCAGTGTACAATTGGCTCGAAAGAGGCCTGATGGCATTTTTCCTGATATTATGTCATTTCGTCGTTGTGTAAGTCTGGTGGTTTTCCATGATGGCCGCTTCAGCTAATAAATGTAGCACAATCCTCATCACGGTATTGACCAACTCGTTCATGAAGATCGCCTCCAACGCCAGAGAGGAACATCAGTGAGTACCGAAAGGCTGTACCTTCACTACGCACGGCTTACGTATGTCAGGTTTCTGTTTGCTATTAACACGATTTCCATGGTCAAGAACGACGCCCTCTTCTCCTACGTCGCCCCGGGAAATATCTTTGCCTGGTTGCTGATGCCGTTGCGATATTGCATGCCTCTGAGGCAGTTCGTGCGCCTAAACAGAACCATTATCAAGGCCACGCATTTCCCTCTCCTCTTCTTCATCTACCTCTACGAGAAATACTGGCTCGCACCGTCAATGTTCGAGCCAACTGATCTCGTAGAAAACCACCCCCACCACAGCCGCGACAGAACGATTTCGTTCGCCGACCCGGCGGCTCGTTCGGCTTTATTCAGCCCCAACGTTCGGGTGCGCGAAGAATCTGTTACAGGCTACCAAAAAGATCACGCCCTTGAGGAGGTGTTTCGCCGAGGTCCGGGGATCAGTACTCTGCGAAACCAGAGGCGCCATGAGCGAAGAAAAACGCAGAATGCAATCCAGAGTTGGATGGATAGGAATGACGAGGCGGACGCTTCTCCTCAAGTTCAACAGTGGCCGACGATGGATGGTGGTCAGAGCATTCGACCAGATTGGCATAGGCGGCTAAGTCTGTCAAAAGAGCTCCGAACCCAGAGGTCGCGTCAGATATCAGATATCAGATCGGCAGCGAGCGATCCCGCCGATCTTATGTCACAGCCGGCCATCGGCTCTTTCTTCCGGGGTATAGCCGCGGCTACCAAGGCAAAGGAGGAAGAGAACATGCAAACGGACGCAGATGGGGATGATGAACTCGTTACGAATGACGAGGAAGAAGAGGAGGACATCGCAACCAATGCAGGCGAGAGCCGTCGGGGTCCGGTCATTCATCAAACCCAGATTGACGACTATTTCAACTCGACACCGATATCTAAGCGCTTCAGTGCTCCTCCTCCAGCGTCGTCTTCTCTGGGGTCGAGTGGACGGCCGTCCATGGCGGCGACCCCCCGCTCTGCACGTCGCATACCTCACAGCCGGACAATGTCGACCAACACGATACTTTACGCTCCGCAGGAATTGCGTCGACCACCCAGCTCGTCATCCCACTCGCCCGACCCGCCGCCAACTCGGGCGCGCGTACAGAATGGTCGGACGACGGTCGTCGAACCGGCTGCCACTAGTGGCCATCGCTCACCGCGCCGCCAAACGTACGTAACTACCAACACACGACCCAGGCCTATAATACCACCTCGGGACGCAGTACAGACCGCGCCAAACCGCGCGGCCCTAATCGGCGTCGACCAACGGCTGCGGCCTAATCAGATGAGACGATTGTCCTCGGTCGACATGAGCATTCTGTCGGATAACATCGCTCCCGATGACCCCACTGGCGGCATGCCATCGAGTTTTCAGACTCAAATGGCCATGGCCCTAATGAAGGACGCGCGACTGGGCGGTGCAGGACGTGGCCAGGACACGGGTGACAGTAACCGCATGAGCAAGCTTGTGCTTGCACGAATGAAGACTTTGGAAGAGAGTTTCGCGGACGTGGCCAAAGAGTTACGCGAGCTCAAGACGAACTCGAACTCCACTGCGCCGAACACCCGCCGCAACTCATCCGGCGAGGAACTACAGAAACTTGCCGGTCTCGCCGGTCCAGATGCTGTCAGAAAGGAAGGCGGTGGTGGAGGCGGCGGTCCGGAGAGGCCAAAGATGGTGAGAAGGACGACCGGAAAGCGTCCGGCCAGTCGCAAGAGCATGTTGGAGCCCAAGGTGGGCTTCCTGAGTGCAAAGGCGAAGGGCAAGGAGATTGCCCGTTCGTCAGGGGACGATTCCGACAGTGAGAGCCTTGCGCCGACGAAGCGGAGCTCCATGTAAAAGGGGACAACACGCTATTTGAGATTTTGCAGGGCATTTTCTGGCGCGCTATACCTCCGTCATGGGTTGGTGATTATACAGCATCGCCGGGGCGTTTGGAACCAGAGGTCCTTTTTCTCTGGGAGTTTGTTTGAGATGCGTTTTTTTTTTTTTTCAGACATACCGCATATGAGTCGCGAGCAGTTCTGCGTTCTTGAACTTGGACATGTGGATGGAGTAATGAGGTTTTGTTTTTTGGTCTGTCTGGATCCGGTCTGGGTTTCCCATCCCCCTCTCAAGACCGTCCTAGTCTCCTGTATTGATACGTTATAAAAAGAGCAGCTA
Organism: Colletotrichum agaves; assembly: GCA_036785465.1. Classification (NCBI taxonomy): domain Eukaryota; kingdom Fungi; phylum Ascomycota; class Sordariomycetes; order Glomerellales; family Glomerellaceae; genus Colletotrichum; species Colletotrichum agaves. The sequence goes on from JAXISO010000256.1 coordinate 26,182, forward strand.
CTTTTTCCCTCCTAATTGCCTCATTCTCGTAGCTTCGTGAACAGTATGGGTCATCCAAGGCCCCCGCTTGCTGTAACAAACATTCTTGTCCACCACCACAGCCTCTAAGTGATGTGTCCGCACCGCGCGGGGGGCTAAGGTGTACATGTGTATCATTTCAATGAGAGAGAAAGAAGGAGAAAAAGAAGGGGCGCAAAAAAAAGACCATGAAGTATGGTTATGGATGATCCCTTGATTATGTCTGTTGAGAGGTGTCGTGACCTAGCTAGATACCGCCACCACTGCGGTCGACGCTCACGTAGTAGGGAGCGCGGGAACGCTGGTTCAGCTCATTTGTCCTGATGCTGTTGGCTCGGTATCTGATGCCGACGAGCGCGGTGGTGATGAGCATTGTGGCCAGGAGGAGGCCGCGGTGACGGCTTTGAGGGCATGTGTTAGTTCTTGGAAAATTTGGACTTGTGAAGATGGTGTGAGGGGAGGAAGAGGAGGACGTACGCTGCTGGACGCATCTGGGGGGCTGACATGGCTGGTTTTGAATCCATCTTGAGGAGACGGGCTGTGGTGCGGGTGAGGGATACGAAGCAGCCCTTGAAGAGTCGGCAGATCTGAATAGTCAAGATACTCTATGGAAAGGGGGACAATTGCATGTTAAGTACCTAGAAAAACTTGTAACCGGCCCTCTCCTCTGCTCCCTCGGCACGACAGCGCTAGCTCCAGATCTTGCTTAGGCGGCAGTGGCGGCGGCGGGTGTGGAGGAGGGGAAGGGTGCCATATTGTGCTTTTGTTGGGGTGAAATCAGGAGGTGGGGGGAATGTCTTGGAATCGGATGATTGGATTATTCCATTCATGTTGAACTGGAAATTGGAGAAAGAGAACCGTCTCAGTGCCATCAACCCGGTCAGATTCTTCTTGGATGAGCCGAAACGAATCGAATGCCGCGGCAAGGGCTTGATCTGGAAGGGACTTGGGGACCATGAGGAGGGTAAGGGGAGAGAGATATTGGTGGTCATGCTAAAGCTTGCGGGAGGCCAATTAACCACCCGGGAGTTTAGGTGGGATTTAGATAGAGTGTAGCTAGTTTGGCTCGGCTTGGCTCTGCTGGACTGTGCACGCGAACGTGGCTACAGCGGAGTTGGAGAGCTAGAATGGTGTAATTGTGGTTGGGGTTCGCGGGGGTGAGCTGAGATGCTCGTCGTGCACGAGCTTTACTGCGATCTCGGAAGACCCTTTATTATTTGTACGAATGAGGGTCCTTGGATGCAGGACTGAAGTATGACATGTGTGCGCGCAATTATGTGATGACGAGCACCGAGTATTTTAGAGTTTGGATGGTCTCGGCTGATGATGTTGGGTTGGAGAAGATGGCGAAGCTTAGGCCGGGGATGCGGGGAAAGCTGGGGATGGATGTTGTTGGTTTTGGGGGGATTGGAGTTGCTTTCCAGGGATGTGTCTTGAGGTTTGATGCCTGACAGATTCAGTAACTAGCTACTGAAGTATGGTATCGGCCCAGACCTTACAATTAGTGGTTTGTCCAGATTGGATCCGGATACCTACCTGAATTCGTGTTGGGTGAGGTCGAGATACTTTGTGTAAGGTAGCGAGGTGCGGCCACAGAAGGACAAGCCCTTCACATACAACTCTGATTGGCTGCCTGCACCATCAGTCTCACGAATCCACGCATAAGCAGAGCCGCCGCCGCAGCTTCCATCCACAAACAACTATGCGCGGTCGCCAAAACCAAACCGGATTCCTTTTTTTCCCCAACAAGCCATGTCCATCACCATCAGCGGCGACGACTGCGGCACATGCCGTCGCGCCCTCGCGGAAGCCTACTCCTTCGCCAAGGCGCAGACACCCGGGTACGGCGACTGGGTCGACCTCTTTCCGAGCTACGCGCACCTGGAGGCGTCGTCGGCCGCGGGCTGCAACCTGTGCCGCATCGTCCGGCAGGAGATCGTCTACAGCTTGCCGAGTCTCGAAGCCCTCGAGGGCTGCGTGCACCCGGTGCAGGTGTGTTGGCAGCTTTCGGACTTGGACTACTCGCGGAGCACCATCAAGTTTCAGGTCGTCTTTCCTGGGAGGGGATGGTGTGAGGCGAACCTGTTGACGCCTGCTCCTGAGGAGGCAGTGGGGAAGATAATACGTGGGTGATTCGCTTACATTCTGATAGGGTTTGGGTTTGTGAAGAATGGATGTTGCCTTCTTGCTAACGCGGTAGCTGTTTTGAAGCAAACTTCAAGGAAGATACGCACTTCGACTCTGTCATCAAGACCATACATGGGTGGTTGCGAACTTGCACAGATGGCCATGAATCCTGTCAACTTCCTGTTCCTACGGGACATCGGAATGTCAACGGATGCTTTCCTCCTCTGCCCACGCATGTAATCGACGTGAAACCGACACAGAGAGAAGACCAGAACCACGAACGTGCAGATGACGTGCCGTTCATTCGGTTAGTGGAAGGAGGCAACCGAGAGTGCGAGTACGTGACGTTGAGCTACTGCTGGGGCACATCCGGCACAAACTACAAAACCACAAGCACCAACCTGGCCCAACAGCTCTCCTCCATCCCCTGGTCCAAACTCCCGCAGACAATCCAGGACGCCGTCGTCGTCACCCGCAAACTCGGCATCCGGTATCTCTGGGTCGACGCCCTGTGCATCATCCAGGCAAGGCACGCCGGGGACGCCACGTCCGACTGGCCCGTCGAAGCGACGAGGATGGGCCAGTACTACGAGAACGCGACGTGCACGCTCGCGGCTAGCAGCTCGCGCGATTGCGCCGACGGGATGCTCGCCGATCGCCCCGCGCTGCGGTATGGTCCTACGCAGGATGTGACCATCGACTTCGACGATGTCTTCCTTGGGAAGCAGACGCAGATGCGGCTTGTCGGGCTGCGCGGACCGCCCGTCGAAGCTGCCATGGAAGAGTCGCATCTGCTTTCGAGGGGCTGGTGTGTGCAGGAGCGTGCGCTGTCGCGACGGATGCTGTATTTTGCGAGGGACGCGCTGTTTTGGGAGTGTAATGAGCTCCGTGCCGGCGAGCACAACCCTGGGAAGAGTTTAGGGTTTGTCCCGAGGGCCAAGACGCATAGCTTGTCTTATACGCAGTCGTGGCGGAGCGTCATCGGCGAATGGGACTTGCTTGGGGCGGGTCTGAGGAATTTGGCGCGGGAGTCTCGTGATGATGCTGCTGGGGGTTTGTCGGCGGAGGACGTGGAGTTGATACTGGGCCCGGCGTGGATGGGCTTGATTGAGAGGTATAGCGCTTGCCAGTTTACTAACTACTCGGATAGGTTGGTAGCTTTGTCGTCCGTAACGGAGAAGCTGAGCCTGATGACGGGGGCGAGGAACGTGGCGGGGCATTGGAGGCGCGAGACGACGTTTGGGCGTAGTCTCTCCTGGACAGCACTTTCGCCTACGAGATCGAGGGAGGCATGCGGTGATCGCCATTGTCCGTCTTGGGCGTGGCCGTCTGTTGATTTGGGCGTCAGTTTTGCGTGTCTCGACGGGAGATGGGTTGAGAGCATGATGGTGGAAGATATCTGGCGAGATCCCTCCAAGGCCGGCAAAGATGCGCACCTTGGACGTGTTTTGAGGGTGAGTGGCACGTTCTGTGAGATGTCATTGGCAGAATGGGGCTTGAGGGACTCTCGCAAGGAAGGTAGCGCTATTTATAAGACCTCGTCATTTGTCGAGTCCTTGGCCTGGGACGATATGCCGACGGCCTATGATGAGAATAAGCTCCTGTCATGTTTTTTCATCGGCTCTGTGCGGGAGAGTGAGTATGTCTCGGATACGGTAGGCCTCGCCGTCGAGCGGACGGGCAGAGTAAACGGTGCTGGAAATGTTGAAGAGTTTGAGCGGGTTGGGTTGCTGAGGTTTGAGAATCTTGTGGCGGAAAGGTTACCGGGAGCAGTGAGGAGGACGATAGATGTTGCTTGAGTAGGAGCCAAAGGCCATGAATAAACGATACAGGAAAAAGGCTTTGCAGCCTCTCGAATCTCGATGGAACGGGGCGTGCGACTAAGTCGACACTGCGAAATCCTCTGACTCGATGCCCTTGCGTCCGACGGCCTCTGCTGGGACATCGAAGACTTCGATCTGCTGTTATCGAAACCCTGTCTAACACATCTATCCGTGCGAGAAGACCTCACATGCTTGAAATGTACCTCTTCTGCTTCATAGAATATGCACAGTCGCCTTATACCAAGAACCCACACCTAGTCTTGGTGGCTAATCCTTTGTCTCGTTGCGACGACATGGAAGAATAGGCGACAACTACTCCGCGTTTTGAAGTTCAGGTAGATTGGAAAATCGAATACCGGGAATGGACACGCATTCGGAAGAGGCAAGTGTTCTGTCAGCCAGTGATCAAAGCTGGACATTCGCCAGGACAATATGTTTCATGCAAGATCAGATTTCGAATCACGATCTGTCCTCGTTCTATTCAAATCCTTGAATTATCCCGACCGATATACAAGTCGCAGAATGCCTGGGCGACTTGCTGCGTTCTGACCTACCCAGACCTATCTTTTATGACCCAAACAATCCCAGACGCAACCAAAAAACAGCCCCCGAGGTCCTAGGGAATAAGTAAGTACACCTTGTGCGATCCTTTTGGAAAGAGCGACTTACCTCGGTTCTCGCTTGACTAAATCAAGGCATTGGCGCTGACGCAGCACTCCGGGCCGCACCGCCTCCGTCTCTCATTCGCGATGTAGGCCTCGCGGAGTTCTCTGTTGGCCATGGCCAGATCGCCCAGCAACTTCACCTCTACGAAGGCCTCCATGGAGTCATCGTCGTGCATGAGGCAGCCAGAGCATGCAGCCTTCTCGCCATGGGCTCCGTCCTTTGACCCGAGATGGCCGAGCAACCGCGTCTTTGCGTAGAAGAGCGCAACGTTGACGTTGAAAGCCCCCAACGCCTCAAGCTTGGCGAGGTCCGAATCGACGATGGCCTCGACTTTGGCGTCGACCAATGACGTGCCCGGCAAAAGCTCGACTTCGTGGAGCTTCACGCGATTGTTCTCGCGATCCGACCAGAGGAACTCGATCCTGCCCGTGTTCCACTTCGCCCTGGGTGCCAACCAAACCGGGGCCCCCGAACGACGCTCCGGAGGAATGAAGACGCCTGAGGTCGACCTGGCGGGGGCTTTGCTCTTCCTCCTCTCCGGCGTGGGTGGCGTGATCTTGATCTTCGGCACGGGCCGGGTTCGCGGCGACGTTCTGGTGCTGGGTTTCTTCTTCTTCTTCTTCTCGCTCGACGGGTTCTTCTTTGCGGGCTTGTTCCCGGCCTGCCTGCTCTTTTCGGCCGGAGCCCGACTGTCGTGCTTGAGGTTACCAACGGCAATGCCGTTGGCCTGGAAAGGAGACGTTTGTGGCTTCTTGGGCAGCTCGTACTTCCATGGGGGTCCCTAATCCCGGAAGACGATGTCCCAGAACAGCTTCCGACCCTCTTCGTCCAGTGCCTTGCCGGTGCGGTTTGCGGATAGGAGACGGATGATGATGTTGTCGCAGCAGCGCTTCTGATGATCGGTGAGGTCCTCGTAGCGAGTTGGGAAGCCTCGACCTCCACCTTTTGATCGAGTTTGAGCCATGTTCGACAGCGGGGGCCTTGAGAGAGGATTAGTCCCCCGGTGGGTGAGGGCAAATCCAGTCGGTTTGGAGAGTACCTTTGCTGTGATTCTGACTTGATGAGTGCTTTGACCTCACAAAATAGGAAGGTGAGTCCGACCTGTGCTGAATTTGGATATTGAAAACTCACCTCTGACGCGGGTAATTGCACATGAAATAGCTGCAGAGTGACCGAACACGGCTAAGGTACCCGAATTTCGCAAGAAGAAGGAGGTTGAAGAGCGCAAGTTGGCCGAGTGGTCGTCGCGACTCGAGAGGGAGAAAAGGCAACCTGACAAGACAAGACAGATTTGCCAGCCGTTGGTTGTGCTTGTTGATTTATGTGGTTCTGAATATCAAAACTGACCGTGAGAGTGGACTCCGGGTTGGCGGTACAAACGAAGCCTCTCGCGGAAAGAGCAACCGGCGGCGCTTCGATCAAACAAGATCGAATGTTGTGACAAAGAGAGTCAGCCACCTTTAAGTGTCGGAAACACCACAGGCAGAGAGAAAGAAGAGTGACTGGGTCTATGCAACTGGATTCGATGCTGTATGCCGTCGCTTGCTTGACTTTGGGTAACCGCTTTCTGATGTGAAATGTGACCGTGATAGCTTTTCTCTACAAATAGGCTGATGTCTTGGTCTGTTGATGTTGCTATTATTGTCATCGTCAAACCCCCAAGTGTTACCCTGAGAATACCCAGACAATGTAAAAGTCATTCCAGAAGTGCTGAAGCAGAAGTAGCAGCAACGACGCTGTCAAGCGTGAACCAATTCTCGTTAGCGAATTCACAATGGTTGCATCAAGTAGGAATTGGTTCAGCCGGCGATGGCGGCTCATATTTCCATGGGTATCAACCTAAATAATAACAACGAAGATGCCGATATCTACATCATTCAATCTCTTCACCCCCCACCTCCTTTGAACTTTGACGTCTGTTCCTCGCTCATGAGCGCGACCTCCTTAGGAAGATGTGGAGGGCAAGGTAAGAAGCCACACCCGTGAAGCACATTGCGCTGACGACGCCGAAGCCCATGAGGTACTCGGGAGCATCGCCGGAAGGGAAGAGGTAAGCGCCGTAGATCTGGGCGAGGTTACCCATGGCGTTGACCAGGGCAAGCGCGACGGCCCTTGTCTCGTTGGACATGTTGCCGAAGCTGACGGAGGCGTACGAGAGGGCGAGGGCGTTGGACGCCCAGAGACCGGAAGCCATGACGACGAGAAGGGCGTAGCGGGCCATGAAGTCGTGGACGGCGCAGATGACGACGGAGCAGATCATCGCGACGCCCATCATGGCGGTGAGAATGAGGCCGCGCAGGTGGCTGTTCTCGTCGGCGAAGTAGCCGACGACGGCGGTGACGACGAAGGCCGCGGCGAAGATGGGCACGGTCATGTACTGAGCCTGCGTCGATGCGTAGCCGAGACCGCTGACGAGGGTAGGGTAGAAGTAGGACAGGGTGGAGGAACCGACGATGGCCTGTGTTGTGTGTGACACGTTAGTGATGACAGTCTTGGGAGGAACCAAGTTCCACGTGGTTGGGGCTCACCATGTAGCCGACGACGAAAAGCCAAGTCCTCCAGTTCACCATGGCGAGCTTGAAGGCGGCCCAGTGACCGAGCTCGGGCTCCTCCCCACCACGCATGGCCTGCTCGTCGGTTTGGAGCCTCCGAATGGCCAACGCCCGCTCCTCGGCGTTGAACTTGAGCTTCGACGTCGTCGCAGGGAAGTCGGGTAGGACGAAGAAGGCAACGCAAGCAGCACCGACGGTGGCAGCGCCTTCGACTACGAACAACCAGCGCCATCCGGCCATGCCGTGGACATGGTCGAGACCGCCGGTGATGGCTCCGGCGAGGATGCCACCAAAGGCGCCACTGAGAATGGCAGCGGAGATGTAGACGGCGAAGCGCTTGCTCTGCTCCTCCTTCTTGTACCACGAGGACAGGAGAAGGAGGATGCCGGGAGCAAAGCCTGATTCCAAGCATCCCATGCTGTACGTATCGAAAAAAAAAAAAAACAGATTAGCATGTTAATCTTGGTGGCTTGTGCAGGTTGGTGACTTACACAGCACGAAAACCGACAAGAGCCCCGTACGTCGGGCAAAAGGCCATGCCAATGGTGACAGCGCCCCACGCAGTCATGATACCCGGAAGATAGAGACTGGGCCGCGTGCGAGTAAGGACCATGTTGGAGGGGACTTCGAAGACGACGTATCCGATGAAAAAGACGATGAGGGCGATTGAGTATTTGCTCGAGTCGAGACCAAGGTCTTTGTCCATGCCGGCGATCTTGGCATTTCCAATGCTGTTTTTTAGGGGATAGGGGTCAGCTACAAGCTGCAAATCACCCAGAATCGAAGAGCATTCGATACAACTTACTTGGTTCGGTCCATGTACGAAAGGAGGTACATAATCCACATCATAGGAAGGAGATACTGTTTGGTTACAGTCAGCGCGTGGCGATGGCTGGGGGATTCAATGTTTTCACCATGTCGATCTTCCTGACAAGCTTCTTCTCCTCGTCGCTTCCCGGGACATAGTCGTCGACCGGGAGGTCCAAGTCCTTGCCGATAGCATGTTCATACTGATCGGTGGACGTTTCGTTCTTGTCCATGATTGCAGCGTGATGGAAAGAAGAGTCGGCCAAGATGCAACGTCGGAACAGCCTGGGGGTTGCTAACAGCTTGGGGGTTGCTGGGTGTTTTCGAAGTTGTTGGGGGAAGAATACAAACAACAAAGCCAACAGGAAGGGGAAGCAATTGTCAATGAAGTAGCAGGAATAGAAAATCAAGGGCCAACTCAAATGGCAACTCAAGAGTACTTAAGTAGACGTGTGTCTGGTTGAAATGTCTTCGCTCGGCCGAAGAGTAGTATTACATGCGGTGTGACCCCCGGATACAAGGAGCGGTCGTGAGACACGAGAATTGTTTCCTTGGTCACAAAAGCATGGTTGCACGTCCTCTCTCTTTGTCTCTCTCTGCTTGTGCTTACAAACGCATCCATTTATATGGAGGCCGCCTTGTTATGCCTGGGTTATGCGCGTTGATCGTGCCATCCACCCCCGACTCGTTCGCTCAGTGTGTGCAGGCTGATGTCATTGGTAGATTTTTCTCCTCCCGAAAATCCCCAGTCCGGTGCAGTCTGGGGAAAACTGGGGTAGAGATGATTTTCCGGAATTCTGCGGGGTCCGGGGAGTTGTGCTGGACGCAGATCTCGCGGGTAACAGTGTCTGGCAAGTTTTCGGGTCCGAGTGTGCAAAATGCCGCGTCTCGGGGGACAGTGGGCAAATATGGGGCTGGAGCGAGAGCCATGTTTGTCCGTGGACTTGGTTGGTTGAGGAAGAACTTGAAGGGTTGCGCTAGGTTGAAAGCGCAGAAGTAGCGGATTAGGAGACGGTGAGCCGCGTCTCGTGCAACTCTGGCGCGGCTAAGTGGTGTTGTTGAGAGTTTGAAGCGAGTTTCTTTTGTGACGTGGATGTTGCTTGGCGGCAACGGTGGGCAAAACGTTAGAGAAACGACACCCGCATCCTCAGCTGACCACTACACCTCAATGCGGAAGCGCGTCATCCGCAGCAGGTATGGAGTTCAAGTGCAGTAGCACACTCCAGGAAGACGGAAGATCAACCCGCACAGGTCTGAATCGCGCGTCGCGGCATCACGGCTTCGGGACCGCGATCATGCAGCGGCCGTTTCCAGGAACCCCCGACCGCATACTTAAGACGCGGAAAAGTTAGCCGCGATACTGAAGCCACGACTACGTCCCAAACCAGTCTCGTTTTGTACACACGATCTTTTTTGTCCCCCCAAAGACTACTATACCAAGGCTCAGTCTGATTGACACGCATCCAGCATTTTCTCGTATTTCTATACTAAGTTGAACAAGACACCTAATTCACACAAGATGGCTCAGAACGGCAACGGCGAGGCCCCTCAGTACCTCTCTACAGTCCCCCAAGAGGGTCACGACTTCAAGATCTCGCTGAAGGACAAGGTCATCGCCAGTGGGTTTACAACCTTTTTGAGATCAAGTGGCACACTTCGGTCTACTGACACTCCGCGGAAAGTCTCTGGCGCCAACCAGGGTATCGGTCTGGGCATCGCCGAGGTCTGCCTCGTCAACGATGCCGCCGCCGTCTACAGCTTGGACATCTCCTCCCCCGGGGATGACTTCGCTGCTCTGAGCAAGCGCTTCCCTGGCAAGCTCGACTTCCAGGAGGCCGATGTTACCGACTACGAGAGCGTCGAGAGCGCCATCGACGCCATCGTCGACGCCAAGGGCCGTTTCGACGGCATGGTCGCCAACGCCGGTGCCACGAAGCACCAGCCCGCCTTGGATTTCACCCCCGAGCAGTTCGACTTCCTTTTCAAGCTCAACGTTACCGGCTCCTGGAACTGCGCCACCGCTGCCGCGAGGACGTTCATCAGACTCGGCTGCAAGGGCAGCATCGTTTTCACCGCCTCCATGACCTCTTACAGACCCAACCGCGTGAGTTAAGCCCCGTCATTATCGAGACGAGAGGCAATCCCATCAGACTAATGGTATTACTGTCGGATAGGCTGCTCCCTCCGCTCCCTACGGTGCTACCAAGGGTGCCATCCGCAACATGACGCACACCCTGGCCATGGAGTGGGCTCAGCACGGCATCCGCGTCAACTCCGTCTCCCCTGGCTTCGTCAAGACTGCCCTGACCTACTACGTCGAGAACTCGCCCGACTGGGACGCCAAGATGAAGTACTACGGCGGTATGCCCCGCCTGGCTTTGCCCCAGGAGCTGGGTGGTGCCTACGTGTACCTGCTTAGCGAGACTGCGACTTACACGACTGGTATTGATATCCCTATTGCGGGTATTGTTGGCGCTTGGTAGAAGGACATATGATATCACTTCTGGGCTTTGGTACGGCAAAACATAATGAACGTAGACATTACAGCAATAGACTCAATGACATGTTTCCAGACTTTGGCCCTGGATCTTCGCGTCAGTTCTTACGGTTTGTGAACTCTAGTCGTAAAAACACAAAATCTTGATATGAGCAGCCATCTGAAATAACAACATTTCGCATTCCCCACGACACTGAGAGATGGCCATCATTCCGTGTACAATGCTTCCTTGATCCTCTGTGTCATTGATGTAAATGTCAAATTTGAGCGATTTCGTCGTCGATTCATGATGGATATATTGGAAATCTCGAGATAGCTGATGGACATGACACCACATAACACAGTGTTAGAGTGAATCTTGATCCAGAGTTCGGAGAGAACATGACAGGAAGTTTCATATATACTAATTAAATAGCAACACCAGAGCAGTTCTTATCAACCACGAGCAGGCGGTTTAAGTTTTGAACTGCTGAACATCACTCGGCTGCAGGCAGAGTACGAATCGTTCTCCATGGAACAAACGACTTCCCCGAGGACGTTATGCAGAAGTGCATCAGCGGCTGAGTCTCAAAGGCCAACGTCAACAAGTTGGTTCTGGACGACTACCTCGTTCACTTGAAAACGTTGCTGGAGCAGGGTGTTAAGGAGGCTCAAAAGTTGATGGAGTGGCAGATGGATGTTTGCAAATCTGCTGGAAAAGCATAATCAGCCAGACTTTTTGATATGTATGACTCTTTTGGAACACACAAAGATGATGATGATGATGATACCGAGAAGAAAAAAGACGTGGGTATATGTTATACATGCTCAAAATCGTCAGCGGGTGGCGTTTGGGCTTCTGATGTCAGCGTCTGCCCACGCTTGTCCTAGATCGTCTCGCCAGGTAGCCATTGGGGTCCACCCGACTCTCTCCTCGCTTTGTCCCATCAGGGATAGGATCTTGTCCCTCTTCACAGGTTCCTGAACACAAAGGCCAGCACCATATAAGCACTGCGCTGAAAGAACTTGACAGCCCTCGTCTTTAAGTTCCATGGCGATGCCGCAGATCATGTCCACAGCCTCTGACAGAGACCTTTGCATCTTCAAGAACCCTTTGAAACCCGTTGGCATCGAGCTGTGGAGGAGGATAAGTATTCGCGCAAAGCAGTAGGCCTGCAGAGCAACGCCGAACTGAGGTGGGTGAACCCATAGAGGTACGAAGACATCAGAAGAGGCCACTGGAGTTGGAAGGGGCTTGAACTCGTTGCCGAGATGCGACCTCCATCGCTCCAAGTTCACCAGCAGCTCGTTACCAGCACGTAGTCTGTTGGCGGTGTCCGAGGCATCGGGTACGGACGACGCCTCAGCCAGTCGGGAATCGGCGCAGAAGTTCACGGCTTGGGAGAGCAGATAGATGGCTTGGTGTGCCAGCTCGTGCTGGTCGAGCTCATGATACTCCTTGTACGGGGCCCAGAAGCTGAGACAGCGTCTCTTTTCTCGAAAGGCGGCCCAAATGTCCTGTCTCAACCAGGCCCACCAGACCGCCTGACGGAGGCCACCAGAGCAGCCATTGACGTCTTGCGATCGCTGGATCCAAAAGACGCCCTTGAGGTGTCTTTGCCAGTTTCCCCTGCCATCAGACTCATCAAGCATCTCGTACGCTGAGATTACTATGGCCGTGGCGTTTAGTTCTTCCGAGTTGGTGTAGCTTGTGTAAGCCAGAGCTTCCTGCACATAGCGCAGTGTTTCGTAGTAGTACCGAATCCACTCGCCGCCCGGGTCATCAGCAGGACTCGCGTCGGCGGGAGCCAATCCCGAGAGTCCCCCCTCCAGCTTGAAAAGATGCTTGGCCGACAGAGCCAAGATGGCGTTCATGAGACCTGCATTCCGCAGGGCTAGGCGGACTGCGTAAGTGGAGAAATGCTTGCGAGGATCCAGGAAATCGAGCCAACGCGACGATCGCTCCGTGAAATGCCGAAAGAGAACAGCTTCGCGGTTGGTCAACGCGATGTTCTGTTCGGCCTGCCAAGTCTTGCGTTCCGGGTCCGAGACCTCGTTAAGCCGAGAGGAGAGATTCCTCGCGTCGGGTGGGCCGCGTAACGCCGTTGCGCGTCTCTGCTCTTCATCTTCGGGGGCAGGACTGGGGGCGAGCGAGAAGCCGCTGTCGGCCTGGGCGGCGTCCGTAGCCAACAGACCGAGCCACCGGGTCGACGCCAAGTCGGTGGTCCACAGCTCGGATGCGACAGTCTCGGGGGAGTAGCTGTACACGTCGCCGAGGGACAGCCCCGCCGAAGCGGGCGACTGACTGACGAACGGCGGCTGGGTCGGTGGGTTGAAGTCGCCCGCCGCCTGGATCACAGGCGCCGTCGACTCGGTGACCACCACCGCCTTGGAGTGGCGGGCTGCGTCATCTGCGCGAGATTGGGCCTCCGTGACGCGCCGGTAATGCGTCGGCGGGGGCTCGGTGACGGAGACGTAGGGACTCCCTTGCCTGCCGCCGCCGCGGTTGGCGCCAACCTGAGGGAAGACGCAGTGACGAGATGAGATGCTGCATGGGCCGCATACTGGCTGTTTCTCGTCGCATTTCTTGTGCCGCTCCCGACAGGTCAAGCTGCAGGTCCGATGTCAGTTGTCTTGGGTCACGGATCGAGGGCCCGGGTGTAGGTGCAGATTTGTGAGATATGGATGGGGAGGGGGGATCAACTTTACCAGCCGGTCTTTGTGCGCAAGCCGCGGCCCCGGGGCTTTCTGATGCGCTTCTTCGGAGCGGAGGCTGCATCCCGTCTTCCGTCAATGAGGTCATGGCAGGCCAGGGAGGCAGCTTTGGTAGGAGAGAAAGAGTGAGGAGACTCTTACAAGCTAACAATACCTACAGGTGGCCGGCATATAGACTGAGGTGCGAGACGGGGCTCCCAACGGGTTCCGACGGGTTCCACTTTGCGGTAGTAGATGTTGAGTTTCTCTATTTGAGGCCAAAAATGAGATCAACGAAACAAGACTATGGGGATCTACGGTTTCAGTCTCCGTAAAGTCTGGAGCTGCTGCTGGGGGGGTGGAGTCTGGGGAGCGATGCCCCTTGTGACTTGTGATCCGGGGTAAAAGATAATCAAAAATTCGGGTGACGGTTGTCACTGCGGGTGTCAGTCAATTGTGGAGTCTCCTCTAGGGCCTGATCGGAACTGCGAGCGGGGAAAGGAGGAAGGAAGAAAGGGAACCATCCCCAGAGAAAGGCGGAAAGGAAACTTAGGTAGGAGTCGTCCAATGCGGGGATAAGGGTGGTTCCTTCCATTCCTCCCTCCTTTCCACATAACGGAGAAGTCCGCGTCTCGCGGACACGCACTATATCGGTTGTCATTACCCGCGAATTGTGGCTGGAAAGCAGACGCGACGTAGCAAAGACGATGACAATGGAGAGAATACCATGGCTCAAGGCGCATGGGATTCGGTAACTTTCTTGAACAGGAGATCGTGTATCGCAATGCGATCGAGATCTCGCGACGATGTTACACGCTTCAGTTTCCGCTCTCTCTCTCTCTCTCTCTTTTCCTCTCTCCCTCTCTCTCTTTTCCTCTCTCCCTCTCTCTCTTTTCCTCTCTCCCTCTCTCGATTGTGACCAGCTATCCCTCAGGCCCCGGTAATCATATGGGCGACAAAGCATTATTTCCTCGACACCGCGGCGAATACGCTTGTTCCGATAGCACCGTAGTGCTCTCGTCTCGGCAAACCCCCATCTCGTCCTTAACGAAGCCGAGCGCGTCGTCGCAAACTCTCAAAATGACCCTTCGACCGCGAGCATCATCGGCGGAGGTGGCTCCGGACATGAGCCGGCATGGAGCGGGTTTATCGGCGAGGGCCTCCTCTCCGCCGTCACTTGCGGTGATATCTTCGCTTCGCCTAGCACGAAGCAAGTCTTGGAGGCTATGAGTTTAGCACCCTCAACTGCGGGAACTATTCCCTTGATCGCGAACTACGCCGGTGATCGTCTAAACTTTGGTCTTGCTGCCGAGAGAGCCAAGGCTTCGGGACTATCCAACAACATTGTTGTTCTACCCGCCACAGATGACGTCTCGATTGGCGGGAGCAGAAGCAGAAGATTGGGGAGGAGAAGAATGCCTGGGCATGTGTTCAGTAAGTTATCGACGAGCTCGAATGAAGAAGGAAATCACTGACCATATCACAGCCATGAAGATCCTTTCAGCTGCCGCCGCCGAGAAGTACTCCTTCGAGCGTTGCGTGGACATTGGTAGAGCAGTCAACGACCAGACCGTCTCGCTAGGCTCTGCTCTGGAGACAGTGTTCTCCGCAGACGCCTGCGCCCTTGGTGCCGGCATTCACAACGAGCCCGCACAGTAGCTATTGACCCCTTTCCCGTCTGTCAGGGATCTGGTCAATGAGATGCTGAAGCTGGCGTGCGATCCGAACGACCCCAAGAGAGCCTTTGTCAAATTCGAGGCCAGCGACGAAGTCACACTGCTCATCAACAACTACGGAGGCCTCTCTGTCCTGGAGTTGGTGCCCTGACCGACGAAGTTCAAAGACAACTGGCATCGGCATGGAACGTCAAGCCATGCCGGACGCTGTCCGGCACATTCGAGACGTCACTCAACGCTCCCGGATTCTGAATCTCCCTGGTCAACATCTCAGTTGCAGCAAGACAGTCGAGCGCAGCCGCCGCCGAGCTACTCAATCTTGGCGACCGTCAGACGACCGCCGTATCATGGCCCAACATTGTCCGTCATCCCGCCGGGGCTAAGACGAACGTCGATGTCAACGGCGCCGACTCGAAATCTGCCACAAAATCAAAATTTCGACGTCCAAATCAAGGTCGACCCGACACTTCTCGAGAAGTCAGCCAGGTCAGGTTGCGAGAGTGCTATTGCTGCCGAGCCGAAGGTGACGGAATGGGACATGGCGATAGGCGATGGCGACTGCGGAGAGGCTGTCAAGGGTCTCTGCGAGTCGCTGCTTCGCAACCTGGACAACGGCGTAGCGAATAGCGGCTCGCTTGCTCGCCTTCCTTGAGTCGACCATCGCGGCCGTGGACAATATTGGAGTACTCTGGGCGCCATCTTGGGAATTCTCCTGCCCGCTTTCTCTTCATCGCTCCGGGCCAATGTTCTGGGCGATGCTGCGGCGGCTGTTGCACCCTCCGCTTCACTATACGCGAAGTCTCTGGCAACGGCGGTTGAGTCCTTAAAGTCCCAAACCCCGGTGATGTTCGCTCTGAGGAGTGGAAACCACCCACGATTTCTCGGAACATCGCGACAGAAGGAGCCAGATGAATCGACTCGGGACTTCCTCTCCTTTCCAATGATACCGGAATACTTGCTTCCTTTTACTTTGCCAGGAAGTGCTCCTCATAAGTGATCGTTTTACGAGAAAGGCTGGTCGACTGCATGCATACCAAACTTGCCTGGCAACCCCTGCACGTCTAACATTGCTCCCTCTACACCCACCCCTTTCGAGCGAGTCTCATTAAATAGATGACAGCTCAGTTTTATGTCAGCTTGAGCATCAGCCGAAAAACTAGACATTAGTTCTGTCTGTCGGTGGCTGTCAGATTGGGATAGGCGGGATATATGCACAAGGGCTTGTCGGAAGTGTGCACTCGGATCCATGGACAACGAAATTTCTCCTGGTTTAGACTGGAGGTAGTCCACTGACACATTTCATAATGTCACGTCATACTCTGTTCGGTTCGCTAGACACATGCCGCCTCCAAGTGCAGCTTCCCTATATATATTGGATTTCGAATCGAGACAGATGGGACTTATCCAAGGACAGTAGGAGACTCTTAGTGGGGAGAGGTTTAAGGTATAGATATGAGGCCTATTCCACCGTTTATCTTGGGATATTACCTTAGTTACACAAGTATCAAAACCTTCTGTGATCTTCAAGTCAAGTCGTTATGTCAGTTTCCCCTACACCGCACTGTTTGTTTTTTACTTGCTAATCAATACAATTCAGCATGAGGTATTAGCCTGAAGTGTATAACTCGCTTCGCTCCCTCCACAAAGCCCATCTGTCTTTTACGAACAGTAGAGTAGACGAAGATCTGACCAGGCCAATCCGAGACCTCTTTCTGAAGGCGGCGAAACACGAGGATTGGGGCATTGCCTTACTCCGCAGCCACTTTCCCGAGGACGACCGCTGCAACTGCATGTCGTACAGTCGTACTGCTTCAAGAAGAACACCAAGCACACTGGAGAGGGGATTCACGGCTGTGGCTAAGAAACAGTGGGATCTACAGTGAGTGACTGAAGTCAACCACATCATCCTGCAAAAGATGCTTTTGCTCGTTGACTCTTGCTACCTGCCATACCCATTTGGGGCCCTAGCCACCCACAATCATTATCAACATGTACCTAGCCGCAGTCGTTACCATTATGTATCCAGCTCTATTCATTACCGATTGTATCTAGCTGCAGTCAGTCAATCTAAGAATAGCCCATGTTGAGTATTTGTGGTGAAAATTTCCAGGCGGTGACAAACACTTACAAGGAGGATGGAGGGTGGAAACAGGAGTCGGATTAACTTCCGGCTCGTGCCGTGTGACCTGACAGGTCCGAGTCGGAGTCATTACCCCTCATCCATCCGCTGTGCATTCTAACCTCTTCCCTGAGACATCCCAAGATCACGATGGGAGACGCTCTATCTTTCCTGCAAAAGGTCAGCGCATGTGACGCTGAATCCCTTGTGCGAGATGTCGACTTTCCAGCTATGCAAGCAGGGCCACTTTATCGTTTGTCGTTTGATTTAGACTACGCAAAGGAACCAGAACAACGCGAGGAAATCATTTCCTGGTATGTCGACGGCCTGCAACAAGCCCTATCAAGCGAGGGGGATTGTTTCCGTCAGATTCACAACAGCGAAGGAATGCCGATCGCGTTCTGTGGGTGGACTGTGGACCAACAACAGCAGAAAGAATTGGGAATGGGCATCCAAACGAAGCAAACGAACAGACCCGAAAAACAATGTCCCCAAGCCTTGAATGTGGCAGCATGGTGCCAGATTTCCAGCAGCTCGAGAACGGAAAGGGAACGCGTTTTGGGAGCCCTTGGGGTTGTTCACCGTAAGTAGATGCATATCGATCTGATATTCAAGCCAACTTTCTTCATGCCTTACATTTGTATCGGTCAATCCAAACTACCAGCGTCGCGGGTTAGGCTCACGGCTTCTACAATGGTTTTGCGAGGAGACCGACAAGCATAGAAGATGCGCCTATGTATTGGCTTCCCCTGAAGGCGTACCCTTATACAAACGGTTTGGGTTTGAAATCGTTGGTATGATTCACACACCTGAGGGTCCTGTCACTAGCATGCTTCGAAAGCCACGAGAAAGCTTATAGGCGACAAAGGCGTTTGAGAAAGATGTAGTATAGAAGTTTGAGACTGAAAAGTCGATCGGGCTAGATCCTGAGACTACTGTCAGCGAAGATACTGAGCACGGCGTGTGGTGCCCAGATTTCGCTCTCCAAGCCTTCAGCCGCAAGCGGAACGAGACGAGTAATTTCGCAACCAGTCTCTCTGTCGTGTGAGCCGGAGCCTCAAATGGAACAATTGACCAATAAATTGAAATCAGGACAAAATTCTCTTCTGACCTTGCCCTTACTGTTCACTGGCAGCTTTCACCTGTCTTCGTGGCCATGGGACGCTCATCTTCCAGCGAGTGTCCCACAGTCATTTCCATAACTTTGATTTCTTATTGCGTTATCATTTAGATTTGCAGAAACCCCTTTTACCGCATTACTTTCTCGTCCAACACATCGCCAGCACTAGGTCTTTCTGCGTGCAGTCTATTTGTTGGCTCGCAGAAGGCAGACAGCAGATTGTTCCACTCCTTACCCAGGATGCGTATCTGAACAACGACACTGGCAGGTGGTCACTGTATTCGAGTCTTCCAAGACTGACGATAACACGTAGCCAATCAGGTTGGGCTAATTTTTCCCTGCCCCTGGTTGCCGTGAGCCCTCTTCCAGAGTTTGACGCGGTCCTCTCGCAGAAGTTGCGACGCTCAGCGGATCGCAGGGAACGGGCGTACTGGAGCAAGTGCCGACAAGTATTACCTGACTGCCATGGAAACAGCACTATGTGCTGGGAAGGAGATGGCCCACGGGTGGGGGAGGGGTGCAGCGTCAGGCGTGAATTGCTGGATGTGCGGTCGAAAACGTTCGGCGTCTACGCGTCTATTCCTGAAGTTCGGAGAATGTTGAGTAGTTGACGATGGGTTGCTGGGTCAAACGAAGGGATACGCGTTGACAGGCTACAGAGGAAAATACGAAGCCAGAGTTGATATCTATGAATGTGGTCATGCTACGTTCTGTGTCTCGGGGGACTGGTACAGATGTCAGTCCAAAGGCAGAAGGTACAATGGAGTCCAACGGCACGACTCGAGATGTGCAAAAACGATAACATGTGAAATCCGTGTTCGAGGAATGGAAACGTAGTTCGTCGGTGTCGGTTTCGGTTCGAACATTCGTACCTGCTTTTTTCCCCTCGTCAGCTCACTTACTTCTCGTTTGTCGTATCCTCAGAGTTGATACACGCAAACTGAGCATAACCAGCTCTGTAAACCGCGAAACCCATCAATACAGGGCGCGGCCAAAGGAAGTCGCTGTGTCTGCTCCGACATGAATGGCGAGCATTGTTGAGACAGCGGGCGGCTGAAAAACGATCTGCAGCGGTCATTCGTGGGCACACAAGGAACCGCGACCGGCCAGCTCGGGATGCTACCACACCCGCATGCCCGCTCCGGTCCGAGAACACAGCCAAGGGAATGACCGACCAGTGTCGAATAGTCCGTCTGGGCGGGTGGCTCAGATCATAACCTCTTGGTCAGGCAAACAAGATTTCTCACTAATACCCCCTATTCCAACATGTGTATTCGTACGTTGCTGTCACTGAGGGGACTTGGATGCCCCCACCCCGCCGCCTCCTGACTGACAGCGGCCACCTCGTATTGCTCAGAAGAGTTGAAGTCTCTGAGCGAAGTGTGTGGTCCAGCCACCCTCAAGTCCAGATTACAGGAGGTGAGAATACGTGCTGCGCCGAGCTCTCAGCAGTGGTGCCTCCTTTCTTTCCCCCTGAGGTCGGCGGAGCCAAGGACACCAGTTCTGATATGCTTGGCAAACATGACGATTGCAGCTTGAGTACCGGTATTCGGCACCCCCCTGCGCGGTCCTCGGCACCCTCTTAAGCCTATTCAGGCAGGTCAGTGGGCTTTGCCATATCTCGTAATAATCCCGTGAGTCAGGGCGAAGTTGTGCAGAGGTCCGTTGCCCATAGTAATGGCGCGTGGCTAATCTTGTATTGTTGTGACTTATACTGCACTGGAATATAATTTTGCAACTTTCCCACCTAAATATCCTTATTCTATATTCACCCAAAGTACTTATTATAACTCTTTAAGATCCCATAGTTAATAGCCTTATTAAAAAGGTCCACCTTTATTAATAGTTATTTAGTTATGGGGTTAATAAGTAGAAGTTAAAAAAAATATATATAGGGTTATTATTTAGTAAAATTTTGTGTATAATTAAGGTAATTAAAAGAAGGATTTAGTAGTAATAGTAAGGAATATAAAGATATATAAAATTAATTATAAGTAGTTAGGTAGGATTTTAGTTAAATTAGAGGGGTATACCTATATAGTTATTAATAATAAATATAATTACCCACCCCTTAAGTCCTAATACTTTACTACTAATAATAATTTTTAGAAGATAAGTTAATAGGTAATAGGAGAGAATATAATTAAATAGAAGGTTAAGTCTCTTTTAGGAAATAGTAAATTTACTATAAGGGATATTATTACCTAAATCTAGGCTAAAATAAATTATTTAAT
Source organism: Colletotrichum agaves (assembly GCA_036785465.1). Lineage (NCBI taxonomy): Eukaryota > Fungi > Ascomycota > Sordariomycetes > Glomerellales > Glomerellaceae > Colletotrichum > Colletotrichum agaves. The sequence continues at coordinate 46,494 of JAXISO010000256.1, forward strand.
TTATAAATAAGATATATAGAATTTCTAGAAGGCTCTTTAATATAATAAGTATAACCCTCTTTTATTAATATAGATTTTTTTATATAAGCTTAAGAGTAATAGTAATATATAGTATATAGAGGTTTATTATAGTAAAGAAATAGGTAAAATTAATATGGTCTTCTGGACCTACTTATAGTACCTCAAAATATAGTAATAAAACCTAGAGTTATTAATAATAAATAATACTTATAAGGTTAATAACTTTTAGTAGTAAAATAAGTAAAAAAAACTTACTACTTAGAATTAGGTTAATTAATTTAATATACTATTATTTTAAATTAATAGTATAATATTAATTTATATAATATTTAATATTACTTTCTATCTAGTATTAAGTAAAAATATAATTATATTTAAATAAGTACTCTACTAACTCTAGGCTACTATAATTATGGAAAAAATCCCCCTACCTAAAATAATATTAATAGACTTTAATAAGGTATTAAAAAAGGTAGTAAGAGTAGTATTTAATATTATACTATAATAAATTTATTTATAGTATATATTAAAAAATATAGTATTATATATTAAGTAAAAGTGGGATAGTATATTAGAGGAGGGATTATTATTAGTAGTATAAGAAGAGACTAAGAGTAGTAAAGATCCACTAGGTTAGTAAAATCCTGGGCTAGAGGAATCTGGGTACTTTAATTAATTAGAAATTTTAGAAGTAAGTCCCTAAAATTCTACTAGGCTTAACCTAATTACTAATATTATACCTAACTATATTAATAAGGTTAATAATTATATTACTACCTAATTTATTCTACTAGAAGCCCTACTTAGTAATAACTTAATATAATAATCCCCTTCTCTTAGCCCTCTTTTACCTATTATTTTATTCTCTATAATAACTAATAATAACTATAATTATTCTACTAATAAGTTTTTTATTACCTTTAAGTTCTATTATTATATAGTAACTAAGGCTATATTTAATATACAATAGGCTAAGCTTATACAAGTTTTTACTAACTAGCTACTTCTTATTAACTATATTAAAAATATATATATTCTCTTTTATTAATAGTTTACTAAATATATAGTAAAAACTTTATATAATTATAATATAAAAGTTACTTTATATATAGAGTCTATTTATATAGAGTTAAAAAGTTACTTCTATAATTACCTCTCTAACCTCTATTAACTTTACTAGGCTATTATTAATATAGTATTATAGAAGAGGTAATACTTTACTAATAATATTAGTACTTAAAAATAATATTTTAAGCCCTACTACTATAATTTAAATATAATAGTTATATTACCCTTCTATATTAGTTTTAAAATTATTAATAAAATATAATAATAGTACTATACTACTAAAGTAATATAAAAGAACCTAATATATAAGAAGTAACTTAACTACTATATAAGCACCTTTTCTAAGTAATAGGGCTTACCCTATTACTATAATTTATTTAACTACCTTAAATTTACTAATTTAACTTAGTATTTAATACATAATAATATTAATAAGTACTAGTAGCTCAATAATACTCTAATTTATTTACCTACCTACCCTTACTCTTATCCCTATTATAATAAATACTAATATACTATTTTCAGCTAAATTTTATTATATTATATAAGACTATAAAGGAGCCTAATCCAAATATTATTATAATATAAAGAAACTATTATTAGGCACTACCTAATATACCTAAGATTAATAATAATAATATACTCTTTCCTACTTCTTTTAAGCCCTTTAAAGAGTTAAATATTATTATTATTAACTTATAGAATATATTAACTTATTATACTATATTAGTATAGGAGGTAGTTAAAAACTCTATACTAGTGCTTATACCTATACTAACTAAATTAGCCTAGAAGAAGTAAAAGACTACTACTAAGAAGGCTAATAAGGCTTTTATTATAAAGGGCTAGGCTTGGGCTTATTTAATTTAAAGAGTATATAAAATACTATTTATTTAGAACTAAGGAGGGAAAAGGGAAGTTTCCTATAATAGATAAAAAGTCTATATATAAGGGGCTTAGTGGGGGCCTACTAAAGGAGTACTAGGTGGGGGCTAAGTGAGTAAGTATGGGTAAAGCCTGGGCTAATGTTATCCGGGTATAGTCTATAATATTACCCCCCTCCCCCCCCTCTTATCCCAGGGGGGGTAATTACTAGGTTACTATTATTTAATATAATATCCCCATACCTCTCCTTAAACTACTCTAGGGCTACTATCTCTACTACTATAACTACTAGCTCTTATATTAGGTTTATATACTTAACCTACTTTATAAAGGCCTCCCTTTATTACTCTCTACTTACTTAGTAGGACCTTACTACTAGAATATTCTTAATCTCCTATTTAGTCTTATTATTATTATTTATAATAGGAGGTAATTATATATTTATTATAATTTACCTAGGTAGGGGGTTATTAGTAACTCTCTAGAGGAGATTTATATAGAATTTTAAGTATATAGAGCCTAATATATTAAATTCTATTATAAGGGGGGATATTATTTATACTACTTTATATTTATAATATAACTAGGAGAGTTTTTTATTTAATTATAGGGACTTATAATTAACTATATTTAATTATACTTTATTACCTACTTAGTACTTCTCTACTAGTAATTACTTTTTATTAGCTTAATTCTTAGCTCTCTATTATATAAATATTATTTCTATATAAATAAATTCTATAATTAACTTAATTTAATTAATTAATTACTAGGCTACTACCTCCCTATTAGAGAGTACTTTAGTAATTTTCTCTATTACTAGGATTAAGTTAATATAGTATTTATACTCTATAAAGAAAAGTATTATTCTAATAAAGTTATATTATTAATTATAGAGTACTAACTAAATAATAAGTAATAGGTTCCCCTAATTATTCTAGGATTAGTAAATAAAGGCTCTTAGTATTACCTAGATCTCCTAATTATATTACTCTATATTACTATTTATTTATAAGTAATACTTAGTACTTAATAGGTAAATTATACTTATTAATTTATAGAACTTCTTTTAAAAGTAGTTTACTTAGTTTAATTCCCTATTATTAATAATAAATTATAATATCCTATAGAAGTAATAGTAGTAAGTAAGGAACTACTAAGTATAAGTTTTAACCTCTATTATATTTATCTCCTCTAGAGTTAAGAACTTACTTAAGTAATTTATAATAATTTATAAGTAGTAGCTCTTTCTCCCCTTTATTAGAGAAAGGTTAATAATAAAATTTATAAAAAGATTAGAATATAATTAGTTAGGTACTAGGAGGGGCTTTAGGAAACTCCTCTTAATTTACCTCTAAATATAAACCCCTCTATATATATTATAATTTCTTATAAATTACTATATTATTTAGAATTACCCTAGCTAGTAGAATCTCCTACTTATAATCTCTAGGGTATTATTCTTCCCTAAGTAATTTATAGTATTAGAGTTATAGAATTCTTATATTAATTTTATCTTAAGTTTATTTAGGGGGTAGTTTATATTATTATTACTAGGAATTTATAGCCTCCCCTAAAATACTAATTTACTTAGAGTATTTATTTTATACTTTATAATTTATATTTTAAGGTAGAGGTTTAGTAGGAAATTATAGTCCCCCTAGTAAATAGTTATATAGACTTACTAGTATTAAGTATTCTTCCTTATAATATAATTCTAGAGTTCCTAGAGATTAGGCCTACTATTAAAGATTTAAGTACTATTAACTCCTATATAGCTTATTTAAGGCCTACTAAGTTAGGTACTATTAGGGATAACTTAAATTATTTACCCCTATTATTAATTATTATTCTAGTTTTTAGGGGTATTCTACTCCTAGTATAAGAGAGTATTAGGAATTACTACTTAAGTACTAAGTTAGTACTTAAAGTAGAAATTATACTTAATTAACTTCTTAATTTATTAGCTCTACCTTTCTATAAAGTGCTACTTCTTTATAAAGTACTTAAAACTCTTATAATTTATAAGTACTTTAAACTTCCTAGTACTCCCTAGTTTTACTCTTTATATTTTTAAGTAGAATAATATTATTAAAAGTTCCTTATTATAAATAGGGTAATTATACTTAATAGGGGAGAGGTATTATAAGTAAAAGGCTACTAAGTACCTAGTACTTTATTTATTTTCCTAAGTTAGTATACCTCCTAGTATAAAGCTAGAGTAATTTATTTTTATTATTATTAGGGTATTTAGGTTGAATTAGTAAAGTACTAGTTCTATTATAAAGAGCTACTTTAGTTCCTAGAATACTTATTATTACTCTAATACTTATTTAAAGGGAGTATTTTTCTTTATTAATTTTATTAATAACTCTATAATTATATTATACTGAAGTATAAAGACTTTATAATAATTAGTAAATTTAAGGAAACTTTAGACCCCCTTAAGAGTTATTAGAGGGAGTTAGTTAGTAATTATAGTTAATTTCTTAGGATTATAGAAAATACCCTCTCTTATAATTATTATAAAGTTTATATATTTAACTTTAATAATAGAGAATTTATACTTCTTAGGGTTTAATTATAACCTAGTAACTAAGAGGTAGTTAAGTACCTAGTAAACTTTATTCTTATAATTACTCTAGAATTTACTAGAGTAAATTAAAATATTATTTATATAAATTATAATAAAGTTATTTAGGAATTAATAGAGGTAAATATTAATATATTATTAGAAAGTAGTAGGTACCCTAGTAAGGCTAAAGGGGTAAATTACTTATTTAAATAACTTATACTTTATTTAGAAGGTTATTTTTTCTTAGTTAGCTTTATTAATCCTAATTTTATAAAAGGCTATAATTATATTAAGTTTAGTATACTATTTTATAGTGGCTACCCTCTAGAGGGTTTTTAAAATTAAGGGTAGTAGATATTAGTTTTTCTTAGTAATAGTATTTAGGGCCTAATAATTTATATAGAAATGAATTCCTTTTCCTAGCTTCCTAATAAAGAGTATTAGGGCCCCTATAGTAGAGCTATTAGCTTTAATAAAGCCCTTATTTAGTAAGTTCTCTAAAGTCTTTTTTAGTATAAAAAGCTCTTCTCTTAATATATTATATAATAGCCCCTAGGGGAGCTCTAGTATATAGCTCTTCTTATTTAGAATTAAGGGGATTTTATAATTTATACTAGGGTAAATAAGGGGTAATTAATAAATTATATTAAATTAGAATAAATTAGGGAACTCCTTAAGAATATATACTAGTATATAATCCCTAGAATTAATAGGCTTTTTTAGTACTAGAGTCTTCTTAATATTCTTTAGGCTTATAAATATTACTTAATAAGTAGTAGGTACTTCCTTACTAGCCTTAGTTATATATTAGTATAAGAAGATAAAGGAGTTTACCTTTAGTAAGTGGGCTAATTAAATCTCTTAAAGACTTATAAATTCCTCCTAGTACTCTAAGTAGACTATTATACCCACCTTCCTATAGGTTATTTATTAGGCCCTAGTATTATAAATTATTTAATTATTCTCTATTTAAGGCTTACTAAGGTATAGGAGGGGATAGAGGCTTTTAATTATATAAGTATAAACCTTTTATATATACTTATTAACCTCTAGAGTTAAAATAATAATCCCCTAGGTATTACTAGGTAATAGCCTAGTAGTATACCCCCTTATTTTCCTCTTCCTTTTATTAATAAGTAGTAAATAGAGTCTCTTTATAAGGGAGGTATTAATAATAGTATATATATTATAATTAGTATTAATTAGTATATAAATAGTATAACTTTTATTAATTCTTATTTAAATAGTAATTAATTATTAGTTACTCTTTTATTCCTACTTTTATTACTCTCTTTATTCTTAGACTTCTACTTAGGTTAGCCCTAGTACCTAACTTTATATTAGAGTTACTCTTTTCCTAACTCCTTATTACTTAAAGGGTTATTATTACTCCCTAGGTTCTTATTTATATTATTTATAAGTAATTTAACCTTTAAAACTCTTATAGAGGTATTTTTCTTCTAATTTAAATAATTCTATTAAATATAGCCCACTTTACTATAATTATAATACTTATAGAGATCTCTCTAATACTTTAGGTTATTATTAATAGAGGAGAGGGACTCTATAAAGCCCTAGTAATTATATTACTTAATTATAGAGCTAATTATTATAATATCCCTATTAATATTATAATTAGTAGTCCTATAGTGGGGTACTAAGTAATAATTAATTAGTTCTTTTATATATTTAAACTTCTATATAATATTTTAAATCTTTATAAATTATTTACTATACTTTATAGGGAGCTCTATAATAATTAGGAGCTCCTTTAAGTAAAGTACTAGGGTAGTCTTTAAGAGGGAGATTTAAACTATATTTAGCTAGTTATATTTATTAGTCTCTACTAAGGTCTTTTTAAAGTAGGGAAGAAAGATAGTAAGCCTCTTATTATTCTTTTACTAGAGCCCTTATAATTAAGTTATTACTTAGGGTTAATTATTTAAATTTAAGTATATTTAATTTAAGTATACTATAAATATATTTAAATTATAAGTACTACCTAAACTCTCTATTATATAAAAAGTTTTAATTATTTACTAGGGACTAGTATTTAAATAAGTATTAATTAAGTATTAATATTTAAGGTTATTATTATAAAAGTACTTATTAATTTTAAACTTAGTTTTTATTTACTAAGCCTAAATTTAATACTCCCTTTACTTACTTAAGAACTTTAATAAAAAGAGTAAGAACTTTTAATAATAGGTAATTACTAGGGGGGAAATAGAGTATTTAACTATTTATATAATAAAAGTTATAACTAGTATTAAAGTTAGAGTATTCTCTATTATAGGGAGAGTAGTAAATATAAGTACCTAGGGAGGTACTAAATAACTTATTAAAGTAGTAGTATCCCTTTTTACTAATTTATCCATTAACTTTATAATTCTCTAGTAGAGAGAACTAATAAAGTATTCTAATTACTACTAGAGTAATTTATTTATAGGAGGGCCTCCTATAGGAATTTTATAGGGGGTATTAATTCCCTTTATTATATTATCTATTATATTATTTAATAATTCTTATTTATTTTAAGAGCTTAACTTACTAATTAGGTAATTTACTAATAAGGAGCTATACTTAACTCTATTATTATTTATATAGTAAATAAGGACTAAGTTTTAAATATATAAAGGGCTAGGCCTAGGCTTATTTAGCTTAAAGAGTACACAAAATACTATTTATTTAGAATTAAGGAGGGAAAAAGGAAGTTTCCCACAATAAATAAAAAGTCTATATATAAGGGGCCTAGTAGGGGCCCACTAAAGCAGCACTAGGTGGGGGCTAGGTAAGTAAGTATAAGTAAAGCCTAGGCTAATATTATCTAAGTATAGCCCGTAATACTTACTACTTAGCTTAAGTAGTTAATTAAGGTCTCTATTACTACTTCTATTTAATAATAACTAGGCTAAGTTATTACTAGCCTTATAGTAAGTATATTAGTATTATTAAGTTAGTCTCTTTAGTTAATACTACTACTAGCCTAGTTTTTATCTTAGTTAAATTAAGTATATTTATAGCTTTAATAGTAGCCTCCTTTACTCTAGTAAATTTAATAATATATAGAGCCCTTATACTTATTAAATTAATAATAATACTATTAATAATATAAATAGTAGTATATATACTAGGTAGTATTAGTACCTCTAGTAAGTGGGATAGGTAGGTAGTAATAGTATAGGTAGTTTAAGTAGTATAGGGGCTAATAGGGCTAGTTTAGTAAATAAATAATATAAATAATACGTTTAATATATAATTCATTTTATATAATATTCTATATAGTGTGGCCCAGGGCCTAGAAAATATTTATGGTTATAACCCTCTATATTCTACCTAAATAGGCTTAAGAGAGTGCCGAGTATCAAATTCAGGGGGTGCTCGTTTGTAGAATAGTTAGTCCGCGACCCGTAGTTATGAGACTTGCGAGTCTTATATCTCCGTGTAAAATTCTTATAGTTCCATAGTAATAATAATATAATATAGAGATTACTAATTTTAATAATTAATAGTTTAATAAATATTATAAGTATTAATTATTTAAAAAAATTTTATTATATATTTTATAATATTATAATACTCCTAATATCTATAATAATAGTATTAATCTCCTAAATTACTAATAAAACTCCCCTAAATAGCCTAAAGGACTAGGTACTCTGGATTAAAAGTATTAAGTTATTTATATATAACTATGGGATCTAGGAAGTAATTAATCCTAGTAATAGTATAAGCTCTATAATTTTAAACCTTTAATATATTAAGCTCACAAGGAAGCTAGAGCTTCTAAAATTATTTAATTATTCTTAAGTATATATATAGGGTACTTTATTAGTCTTAGTGACTCCCTTGGGAGATAAAGTGGGGACTATACTTAGTAGGGAAAATAACTAGCCTTATATATAATTTATAGTGGATATATTAGCCGTGAACTGAGAGTTTTATAAGGAAAGGAGGTCTGAATATACTTTTTAGGCTACTATATAGAATAATATAATAAAGGGAATTTATATTATTTAGGATTATATTTATAAGAATATAAGCCCTAAGCTTAGAATCTACTATTATTATATTAAGAAGGGCCTTAATATTTAACTTTATAAGCTTAAGTAATATATAGGTTGTGGTTTTTAAGAGAGAAGGGCTTAAATAATTATAAAATATTAATTTATACTAGTGTACTTTTATTAAAAATATCTTAATACTAAAAAGAATCTAGAAACCTAGATCTCCTATTAGGAGAGTGCCTTTTATAAGGCCTTTATAAGTAATATACTTAATATATAATTTATAGATTTATAGTTTCTAGAACTCTATAGGGCTTTAAGTTAGAGTTATATAGAGTTATAAGTATTTACTTACTAGGTTAGGAAGAGTGGAGAGGTTTATAATAATACTTTTATAATAAGTATAGTAATTACTAACCTCTAAGAGTTTCTCTTTAATTATAATAATACTTAAGGGAAGGGAAAAATAACCTATAAAGCCTTTAAACTAATCTTATAAGCTTATAAGGAGTTAACTAATATAGTTAAATACTAAGACTCTATTCTTAATATTTTAAATAGAGGAAAAGGTTAAGGGTGAGTAAAGGCTCTTATTAATAATTACTAAAAGTAAGAAGAGTTAATTTTAGACCCTCTTATAATAGGTAAAACTACTTATAAGATTTACTAAATATATTATTTATTTCTAAGATATTATTATATTAATAAAACCTTTTATTTAAAAGCCTAGGAGCTAAATTATAGAATTTAAGTAGTACTTAAGTACTATATAGAGAGTAACTCTAATTTTGTAAAGTGTATTTAAAAAATTATAGAGATCTCTATTTAGCCTAATTAATTATATAGAAGGTTAAGAAGTTAAGTGGGAGTAGCTTTTATAATTTAGAAGTATTATATACTTATAAATTCTATAATTCTAGACTTAGGAGTAATAATATATATTTTTAATAATTCTTACTAGTTTATAATTTTAAGAGTGGCCTTATTAGGGGACTTCCTATAGGTAGGGACTTAGAGAGTTTTAATTAAGGCCTATAGGACTACTTATATTTATTTAGAAGGGCCTAAGGGGCCCATTATACTCTAATTTTATAATATAGTACTTTATATAGGCCTTATAAGTAACCTAGTATCCCTTTAAAAGCTTTATAAATAAGGGATTTAGTGGAATATAAGCTTTAGTAATAACTATATATATTATATAGACTAGAGCTTATTATATTCTCTTAAGTATATTAATAATTAATATATACTAGATTATTAGCCCCTATATAATGTGGTATTTATAGTAATTGTCCCTTTATTTAAGCCTACTTTTAATAAACTCCTAAGACTAAAAAAGAAGTATAGGTTTACCTCTAAAACTATTTAGAGACTTATTTAGGGCTTTATTAAGTTCTAGTACTATAGATTAGGCTACCTAGAACCAGAGCCTATTAAGTATATTATAAATATAGTAAGGGGTATATAGTTACTTATAGGTTTTATAAATATAAAGATAGTTAATTATGAGGTATATAGGATAGGGAAAATATATAGGATAGTTTATTAAACTCCTAAGGAATCCATAGCCCGCGTGAAACTAGGTAAGAGGCTTATAATTAATTTTTATAATTATAAGTAGAATTATAAAGAAGTAATTTTATTAATAATTATAGTTAATAGAGTTATAGGCCTTATATAGGACTTTTACTTATTAAATTATAAAATAAATATATTTTTTAGTATAATTAAAGAATTCTTAGCTTATCTCTAGAATATATACTATATATAAATAAAGGAGATTAAGGCTAATAATAAGATTTATAAGTATAAGTATATTTAATCCATAATTTATAGTTAAGGTATTAAACTTAAGTTATTTACTCTAAATACTTAGGCTTAAAATAAGGGGGTAGAGTAAATAATAGTAGTAATAAAAGAGTAAGCTAGAGTAATAGTTATTAGTATAAAACTCCTATTTATTCTATAGTTTAAAATTATAAAGGCTATAGTATACTTATATAACTATATACTCTCTATATTCTAAGACTAGAGAATACCTTATAAGCTCTTTAATTAATATTTTTAAGATAATAATAATAAACCCTTAGTAAGACCTAATTTCTTATACCTTTATATATATAATTATAGAGTATATATAATAATAAAAGAGGCTTAGCTCTATTAAAAGTACCTCTAAAAACTTATACTAAGAGTATTTATTAGTTTCCTTGTGGGGTATATATTAAGTAATTTATTTTATATTTAAAACCTACTTAAGAGTAAAGTATTTATTATAAGGGATATAGTATTTAATAAGAAGAGATTCTATAATAATAACTTATAATAAATAGTAGAGGAGTTTTATTATATGGATTTTAATATAATTTAGGAATATATTACCTAATTAATTAAGTAGTTGTGTAGTACTCCTGTGTAATAAGATACTAATAAAGAGATAAATAAAATTATTAAATATATTAATACTAAGTTTCTTAAAAAGGCTAGGTAGGTTAAAGACTTAGCCTATAAAGTTAAGAAGTATATAGAGGTATAATTTAAATTACTCTTAATTCCTCTAGACTTTCTAGAGTTTATAGTATTTTTTGTGAGACTAGGTAAAGACTTTAAAATAAGTATTAATATAAGGGGGTAAATCTAGGACTTATTTAAGAGGCTTATACTTAAGAGAGTAATTCTTAGGATATTTTTCAAAGTAGCCTTCCTAGTAGGAAGCCACTTATATAAAGATTCTTAAGTTCTTCCTTATAAACTAAATAATTTATTATATTTATATATAGTACTTAGTATATTTTATATAAATAATAAGAGTGAGATAGAGGTTAATAAGGGCCTAGTATATAGTAATAAGCTCTTTGGAAGTTCCTAGTTATTAGAGACTCTGGGAAAGGGCCTTAAGTATTATAATAAGTTCTTTGGAAGTTCTCTCCCTATAAGAGCTTATAGTGTTATAACTTCTTACCTTTTAGGTACTTATTAGAGAGATTTACTATTTTTATTAATATTATATTAGTAATTATTAAGTTGAGAAAAGTATTTTAAATTTAAGAAAAAGAGGTTAAATACTTTAAGTAAACCTTATTCTCTAGTAGAGGGCTTTTAAGAAGCTAAAAAAAACTATTTTAGAGGGTATAAATTATTCTAATTATAGGAGGAAATTAAGAAGAGTATTTTAGGAGAATACTAAGTACTTAGTTATTACTAAGTATATATTTATAAATTAGATAAATATAGGAAATTAATAAAACTAAAGGCCTATTTAATTATATAAGGTAATTAATAAGTATAAAATACTTATAATATATATATAGTAACTTTTATAGGAATTTTTTTTTATATTTTTATAATTATTATAGCCTAATTTAATTTTAAGTTTCTCTAATATAATAT